>OMNM01030524.1:29881-47354 GCA_900302745.1 Parablennius parvicornis
GGGGGGCTTTATATGTTTGTGTGTGTTTGGGCCAGCGGGAGTGTGGCTAGGGCCACGTGCCCAGAACGCTGTGCAAACACACTCAGAGATGGAGAAAACAAGAAGAAAGAGCGATTGAGATGGAGGCAAACTGGGACATTTGGCCCGCTCAATCCGAAACACAAGGCATGTTTGTTTCGGGGTGGAAATCAGTGAGCGGATTAGAGAAGAGAGAGGGAGAAACCACAAGACCTGTTTCGCATTGGCTCCAACCGAGGGAAACTGCAGGGTTTGAGGAGGGAGAGGCTGAGAGGAGAGGTGGGAGGAGCAAAGAGGAGCAGCGGGGCTGATGGAAACAGGGTTGCCATAGCAACTGATTGGCTGATGTTCAGTGCTCGTGGTGCCCAGCGTAAACTGCTGTGTGAGTGTGTGTGGGTGTGTGTCTCAGAATGCATGCATCTCCTGTAGTGTGAATAGAGTAGAACAAAAGTATGGGATTGGGAGCATACTGCTACAGTTTAGAATTATTTGAGAGTTAAGGTATGTTTTGGGGGGTTTTTTTGTGCTTGTGTGTGCCTGCCTGTGTGTTGGGGGTGTCATTTTACATCACAGCATTTCATACTACTATAATTGATAGAAACATCTTTTTTTCTGTTTTATCTCCAAACATGAAGTACTGAGAACTGTATAACTAGATTGTCTCTACATTGTTTTCTTTCTAGAAACTAAATAAAAAATGAATTGCTCTATTGTTTTGATATTGAAAATTGGCTTTGACCATCATTGAATCATTAGCGTGGAGTTATTTTTTTCTTTCTTATAATTCATTCATCTTCGTTGTTTCCCAGTGAGGGTCAGACCAGTACCCAAACCAATAACTGAAAACAACAAATAGGAAAAGCTTATTGACTTCCAGTGACTTATTGTCTCTAGTACGTGTTTAAGTCGGAGGCTCACGGCTTCAGGACGGTTCATGAAGAGCTCGCCAAGGGGATGACCTTCGATCTGAAGAGCAATGAGCAAGCAGCAGTCAGGAACATCCTGAAGGTTTGTCTTGGAGCTTCATCCCCACTGTGTATTTATTCCAATATGGACTTCTTTTTATTTTTCAAATGCTTCAAATCATTTTTGTCTCGAACGTTTGAAAAAATTATTATTATTCACTAATTCAAAGCTGGGACACTGACTTTGCTGTGACCTCTCTTGGTTTCAGTTCTCCTGGTTTTTTTCTGAGCTCATTGTCAAGTCTATGGCACAACATTTGGTCGACTCAGACAAGGTGAAGGTGAGATGCTTTTGTTTTTTGCTCATCCAATCCCATCCGTCCAGCCAGCTTCTATATCTACAGCTTTATTAACCTTTGACCCAGAGAAAACATCACAGAGAGAACATGTGAATTCCACATAGAAAGAACGGCTCATCCCAGTGGTTAAAGTTACAAATAGTTCTCCAAACTCAGAAGGAGGTTTATGTTTTACTGTTCCAGCCTCCAGAGCAGCAGTGTGCCGGCCTCCTCCCCCGACTTTCCTTTGCTCCCCTTGTTTGACTGCACTAAGCTGACTTGCTGTGTTCCTCCAGGTCCCAAGGCCTCAGCGTTTCCCCTCATCGTATCTGAACCGGGTGGAGACTCTGGTGGAAACAGTGTCCGAACACATCTTCTGGAAAAATAAAGACCTGGCTGAAGAAACGCGCAGTGCTAACTTGGCTGTTGCTGCGTTTGTGAAGGTGGAGTGAAATCTTTAGAAATCTGATAATTGATTTCACATATAATATTGAACAAGAAGACAAATTGTGCCCGGGGAATCTTTCATATTCGACTGCATGTAAAGAAAACTTGAACTGTGCTATTAAGATGAGTGCATTATTTTTTTTTCTTTGAAGGATCAATACATACTGTATAAACAGTCTGCATATAAAAACTGTTTCCCATTGATTCTTTGTTCTGTGTTAAATGATCTGTGTGTGACAGTAATGAACTCATACCGAGTGTGATCTGTGGTTTGACACTCTTCCTGTGTGTCTTTTTGCAGCGCTGCTTTACTCTGATGGACAGAGGCTTCACCTTCAAACTGATCAGCAACTACATAAACATGATCACTGCTACTGACAGCAAGGTAGATACACATCAAGTGTCATTGAAAACTTTGTCAATTACTTCAACTTTTACAGATGTATACACTAATTGGTTTCAAGAGTTTATTTCTAAATGATTACATTTAAAATAGGAAAAACACATCTCAAAAGAAATACTTAAAAACTAGAACTGTATAAGGAAACAAAATAGTTGCATCAGAATACTGTCAGTGGCTCAATGCTCTTTTGGTAAATTTATATGACCTCATATGTTTTTCTGACGTGATAATGGGTTTATGTGTGACCGATAGATGCTGTGTGAGCTGAAATTTGAATTCCTGAGAGAGGTGTGCAACCATGAACACTACATCCCTCTCAGTTTGCCCCTACCCTCCGCTCGCATCACAGGTAGGAAACCCCCACACACACGCACCCTCTCTGACAATTGTGTTAATGTGGTAACTGTCATACATCAAGTAGATCCCACACTCATTTGTTAATTAACACTCCGTCCTTCTCTCTCACTATTCCCCCTGTCATCTTCTCTCACTTTGTTTGTTCATGTCAGACCATGCATCCCCTGAGCCACAAAGCACTCATGGTAAATATGTCCACTCATATCTTCGCAATGTTTGATGTGCTGCAGTGTGTCTGTGTGACAGGAATTCACTGAAGCGTGTCATTGGGCTGGGCTATATGGGAAAAATAATGATTTTGATGTATGTATCACAAAGGTTGTTTGTGTTTCTGTCAGCTGGCTGACTAACCTGACTTCAGTCTGAAGTGGAAATGCCTTTTTAATATGTTAAGAATGTATGGAGTGCTTCTAAGTTAATCTGATTGTCAGTGATCACATGTGTGGTTACAAGCTGGATGCTGTGAAGCTGTTGACACACAGTAACACCTCTGATGCAACCACAGCTCACTGGGTTGTTTGGATTTTGCACATTACTGACTTTGCCTTTGAATATCATGTTTGTTTGTTTTTTATTTTGTATTTAGTCCTATTTTCATCTATAAATAAGACTAAAATGTTTTGGACTTATGTTTGATTCACATTTTATAGGAAACTAAGAATGTCAATCACAGAATGTGTAAATAGAAGCTTTTATGTGCCATTTTAAAAATTGCCTATATTTTACCATGTCTACATTACAAATACAAAATTCTCTAAATTAGCAAAGTCTCTCATTAATTTTCTTTAAAAGGTTTCCTAATCACCTTTCTTCCACATACCATGAGGAATATTCCCTACATTAACTCAATATTGCATCATAAAAGGTGGCAACAGACCGGATGTTAAAGGTGCCAAAAGCACAAAAATTTAAGAATTTTTATTATATTTTTTTAAAAGTCAGCAACTGCTCTTCCCCTGAAACATTGCTGAAGGAACTGTAGTTGTACACATGATAATTAAAACACCACACACAACTCATCATGGTTATCAACCTAAATTTGAACAGTTCTGTTTGTACACTGATTTATCACCCAGCCCTACGGTCACATTATTTGTTCACTTGTAACCACATTACTGTTTAGGAAAAAGATTAATTGAATCCATACAGTAATAACCAAATACTGGCTTTAGTATCCTTAAATATTAGTTTGCTTATTTTCTATTTGAACTATGAATCTGTTCATGATGTTTCTCCTCAGTGTCAGTGCCGGAGTACAACTTGACCGGAGAATTCTGCAGGAAACACTTCCTCACTGGCCTCCTGCTGAGGGAGCTCGGGCTGGCACTGCAGGACGAGCAGGACTTGAGGCACCTCGCTTTGGCCACGCTCAAGACTCTAATGGCCAAACACTCGCTGGATGCACGCTATGCCACTAAGGTAGACAGACATGGTTATATGGGAGAAAACTAAAAGGCATGAAAAATGAGTCATGGGCACACAGTGGGGATTCTTTCCGTGTGACTCACACCAACTCACAGATAATGCGAGTGTTGGTAGCAGCTGCATACAAGAAACAGGACGTCTTAATGAATGGTGGGAAGTTAAGATCAAGCCACAGTCATCAGCCCTCTGTTAGGTCCAAACACTGCCAACCACAACACTGCAGCAGGATTAGAGACCAAATCTGAAGTTTCTTGAGTATCAAATAAAATTCTCTATGCCAGTGTGTTTCTCTTCACAATAATGTTGGCAAATATGTTTCTTCAGCTGTACAATTTCTTTAGCGTCTATGTTGCCGCAAGCTTTTATGGCTTCCATGTAATGCTAGCACATACAATAAGGCAGTCACCTTTCACGTCACCCTCTGCTGATTAATCCTGATTTTTATTTTGTCATTGGACAAATTTGTATTAGCAGTTAGTCTGATTATAAACTTTTTGAAGTTCAGGTCTTCTTTCTTATGTGTAGAATTGTGCAAACTTCTCTCACGAGCAGATAAGACCCTCTGTTGCCTGGTTAGGTCTGTGGATTAGACCTTCTCTGGCTAAAAATCCCTGGTGCACATTAATAAAGCAGGGATGATCTCTCTATCCACACATTTTAAGCACAGGTCTATTTTTTGAACTGATGCCAAGACATAGCCACATCTGTCATCAGCTGTTTTGTGGAATTCCAGTGAAATCAAACCTCTTGAGTTCAATATGAACTATTGGAGCAAACTGGCTGCAGATTGAACCTTGTGTTGCTTCTCACAAGATGGCTCTGTAGATCAATCCAATCCAATGTGTTTTTAGGAATATTGACACTGGCACAACACACAAACAAGGAAAATAATGGAGCACATCTTTCACTGAGAATGTTTTGACATTTGTTTGATTGACTGTATTTTCAGGAGAAGCAAGCAAGGATTGCGTCCCTCTACCTGCCTCTATATGGACTGATCTTGGACAACATGCCTCGCTTCTTCCTCAGAGATCTCTTCCCCATCTACTTCACTTCAAGTGATCAAGTGAGGCTCCTCATGTGAAAGACAAATTGATTAATGAAAGACAAATTGCTTAATGAACTTTACATTTTTATTACTTGAAAAACATTGTTTTGTTTTTTCTTTATTTGCTCAGTTTCGTTGTTCAGATCTCAGGCTGTGATTTCTTATATTATTTATGATTGTTATTGTAACATTACTTCCAGGGTAAGCTCTCACTTAGAGTTTACGATAAATCCAGCTACTAATCTCTGTTCTGAACCAGTGTGAGGGATTCTGCCACTCAGGTGCACCATTGAGTCTACAGACTTGTGCATCAGTGATAGACGCTCTGAATAAAACCTTAGTCAAGCCCACACTTCCCTGCCTGGAACTGTAATAACTTGTCAAATGCTGTAGATGTTAATATTCTTAATGGGGTACAACATACCTGAAGGCCAAACAAAGGCATTTTCCTTTCCCTGTCTGAGCTCATCTCACTGCACCTTCATCAGGGCTCTCGAGATGACCTCAGTGTGGGAGGAGGAGTGGCCGGAGGAGTGATTCCTGTTACTCGGCATGGGAACTCTGTGGATGCCTCCTTCTCCAAAGAAGTGCTCAACTCCATCACAGGTATGGCTGTGGGATCAGTGTGGGTGTTCATAGTGTTCACACACAGTGTAGAGGTGCGAAACAGGACATTGATGCAGACTCCCCTCCCCCTCCACACACCAGCTTTCTCATCCTTGGCAGTTGCTACGGGCAACCAGGCGGACTCCCGAGGATCTCTGATCAGTGTGGACTCGAACCCCAGCAACAGTGACAGGAACAGCGAGAAGATGGATGGATGTGAGAAGGTGAGACGAGGAAAGAGACTTTAAGAGGAAAAAAAAAACTAAAATATACATGAATATTTCAAACATGGTAATGTAGTTTATTTATCATGGTTTGGGATAAGTTTTATGATTTATTCATGAAACTTGGGCCGAGATGCAGACAGGTGGACACATCATTTTGCTCTAATACCAACAAAATTAATACTTTACCATTTCTCACCAAATTGTATGAACTAAAAGCAATCAATAAATGGTCAAAATATGTAGCAACCATCAGTCATTCTTCCTATAAACCCCGTTATTCTCAAATGGGTGTTTTTACAGGATGTTTTACAAGCCTTTTATATAAATTTTGGCAATAAACATCAGAGATCTTTATTTGTTTAATCTCTTTTGGCTACAAGAACTATAATTTACTATAAAAAAAATACTGCTTCATCCTTTACTTGTTTTCAGTTCCAGATAGTTTTAAACCCACATAAATGTAAATTCTGAGGACATGGCCTCATTGTCTGCAGCGGTAGTCACAATCCTGATACCAACAATTCATCTTTCACCCCCTCTCTGTTTGGATGCTTGTCCTTAGTTTGCCCGACCGCAGTCCCTGATAGGCTATGGCTCTCGCTGTGATAAATTGGACCAGGCAGAGACCCGCAGTCTCCTAATGTGCTTTTTGCACATCATGAAAACCATATCTGAAGGTAAGCATGTGCACTTGACTCTGATTTGTTTGCTGGATTCACACTGTCAAGTTTGGAGGTTTATTAGGTAAAAAATACAATATGGATCATTCAAGAAGAGCAACCACTTTGTCAATTGTCTTATAATATATTACTTTATATATTATTTACAGAAAGTAGAGGAAATTTAAGGTGAATATATGTGTTGTATTTCTACTCTTTCTTAATCTTGTTGTTTTTTCATCAAGAATAATATAAAATAGCTCCTACAAACCATCAAACGACATGATGTCTGCCAGTCTATGCTTACAATATGAATCCAACTGGATTTTAGTGTTTTAGTGTTTTACAATTCCTGATGAATGAAGCAGGTCAAATTAAGGAAATTAACTAAAAGCTTCATGTGAACATGTGAATTGAAAATATTACTACTGAAAAGAAAAACATGAGGTACAGTTCAGAAAAGGTGTTAAGACTGTTAATTGTGTCAAATTAAGACATGTCTTGTCAAACAATAACAACAGTGACTTCATACAATATGATACACCATTAGGCATTATGATACAATATGACACATTTCTAACTGATACATTACAATACATCACAAAACAAGATATCAGGAAACAGTAAGATACAATACTTGACACATCATGATCCATCATAAAACATTACTATATGACATATTACAAGATTGTGTAAAGTGATACATCACGAAAGGATACATTACAAAATTATGCAATACATTGCAGTAACATATGATGAAATAAAGTCTGATATATTGTGAAAATAAATGCAATTCAATTGAAAGCATTGTGATAAGTCAAAGACAATATGAATCAAGTTTAATTTCTGGAATAATTATTTTGTCGCTGTGATTTCAAGATATGGGCATCGTTTTGCAGCTTGCTTTGAATTACTAAAACCTTTGACTTGGCATTTGACTGCTACCATGTGTGACATGACGTCTTCTGTCGTCTCCTTCCAGATGTTCTGGTGTCCTACTGGCATCGGGCCATTCACCAGGAGATCTCAGACTTCTTTAATATCTTGGAGTAAGAGCTCTACTTTTCCTAACTGCACAGTATTTACCACAGGGCCTGTTGAGATGATTAGTGATCCCAACTGTTCACACAGTGAGAAAAAAAAAACAGAAGCAGTGGGATCAAAACAGGCACAGAAGAAAAGAGAAAAAAGAGGGTAATGTGGCCAGGAGAACAGATGAAAATAATGACCCAGCGTGAGGGAGAGAAGAAAAGCAGACTGCAATTCCAACAAGAGCTTCCTATCCACAGAAGAGGGCAATAAATTAGCTTTGTGTGTTTCCTGTTTGTGACAACATCGAAACGCTTCTGGTATAACTCAGTTTGAGGACACACTTCTGACCTTAAAAAGCACTTAAGACAAACACATTTCCACCAAGATGTTTATAAATTTTCTTCTTTCTTTTTTTCTAACCCCCTCAGACTCTGCCTCCAGCACTTCAGGTTCCTTGGTAAACGCCACATAGCCAGGTGAGTCAGTGCTCTTTCCTGCGTTCCCTGACAAGACGTGGATCAGCTGTCACTTGGGTTTATTCAATATAGTGCTGCAGATAGGGAAACAGCTTATTATCTCAACATATATCCTGCAGCCAAAGGTTGTAACACCCCCACCCAGTGATACATAATTCATATAATCAGGCGCACACACATGGATGGACACAAATGTAAATGCAGCCACCAAACACACACACACACACACACACACACACTGACTGGTGAAAGCGAACAGAAACAAATGAATCGAGTACCGTTGAGCTGAAATACTAATATGTGTTCTGTATGCGTGTGCAGAGTCAGAGATGAGCTTCAAGAGGGGAGGAGGTAAAGGAGGGAAGAAAAAGAAGCAGGGGGAGGTGAAACTCCTGGATCTAGTTGTTGAAAGAGAATCACTGCTGGATATTGTACTGTAGTAGTTGGCAAGCACAGGTTAGAAGTTGTTGTCACGTGTGTGTATGCGCGCGTGTGTGTGTGTATGTGTGCTCTTACTGGAGCTGAGCCATTGGCACTGCTAGACTCTTCCATCTTGTGGTTCCTCCCAGCTAATTAAATTAGCCCTCTTTTTTTTTCCTTTCAGCAGTAGGATGCTGAGATGTAAGCCAAAAAAAAGAAAGAAGGCTGAGAGAAGACACTGCTTTACTATGTGTGGAGGTATTAACTGAATAAAGATAGCTGGAAGTGTAGCTGGGGCTCTCAGACGTAGTTGAGCCTTTCTGAGCCTGCAAGCTACTTAACATTCATCTGTAATACCAGGCCATTGGGGGATTCACAGTCTTACGCCTGTGTCTGTCTCGGTGTCTCTCTCTGTGCGTTCTTTGATGCCTGACTGAGTCAGTGTGGGCACCCATTGGAGTTCAGGAGTGATGAAATACACTTGCAGTGCGTAGCCAGCCAGCCAGACAGCCAGCCAGACAGGAAGACACTCAGCCAATGTAACAGACAACTGTTCAGTCATTAAAGCCTCTGATAGCCTATTTAGAAATGGTAAATATTTTTGTTGGATACTAAAGCAGATCTGATAGACTCATCTCCTGGGTTTCTTTGATACGCACGTTTTCAGCAGTTGTCGTTAAACCTATTTCCCTTGATTTAACCAGTTTTTGTGTTATTGATCAGCTTGCAGAGTCATTTCTTTGAGTCTGCTGATTTGCAGTTTCAGGTGCATGTAATTTGACACCTGCTGTGTTGACAGTTTTTGTTGTGGCTGTATCTGTTGATCATAAAGAAATATGTGATGTCAGTTTTATTAATAGGCCTGATCCAGGAAAAGCATTCACATCAGACTGAGACGCCTCCACAAAAAAATCACTTTAGCCTTATTTAAGCCCTCATCTCACTGGTCTCTCCTTCACAACCAAACAAAGACAGAAATACGAGAATCTATGGAATTGTAGAAATTTTCTACTTTAAATCAATTTGAATCATTTCTTTGCGTATGTGGCACAAATGTTGCAAGAATGTTGGACAAACTTCAGGCAAAATTGGGTTTCCATGCATGTGACATGATACTCGCTTGATATTCACAGGACATTTATCAGATAATATTACAAATTTACCACAGATGCAGGAATGACATGCAACGGCCCAGCTACATTCCAAGCCAATTGAGAATCAAGCAAAAACTTCATCATCTTTCAGCATTTTCCCATTATCACTATCATCTTCATCCAATACCCTCTGGTTCCCTTAACCTCTTTCCTCACACCAACTGCCTGCATGTCTTTTTATCACGGCATACATGATCCTCCTCACTGGCGTTCCTGTACCTCTCCTGCCTGGCATCTCCATCTTTATCTTCATTTTCCCTTAGACCTTGTGAACCCCTGCAGGTGTTTTGAGCTGTTATGGAAACCAAGTCAGTAATTTCCCACTAAATTTGTGGCGCTCAGTGGGATATTTGCAATAATACTAAAACCTGCCGCACTAATTAACAAAGTGCAAAAAGTAAGCAAATGTGTATTTGGGAGATTATTTCTTTGTTTCAACATTGCCACTTGCCACATCTTATACTGATGACGATGTGCTTGCTTACCCATCAAATCGACCAAACAGCAGCGAACCAGAGTTTGAAACAAGCAAAAGTTATTTTGCATAGGCAGAGTGGCTTGTGTTTCATGGATGCAACCCTCATACTGAGCCATGTTACTCATCCCAAAAAGGCCTGTTTTTTAAGGGAAATTAACAGGCTTTCATATCAGATACAACATATTATAATTACGCATTATTACCAAAATGTGCTTTGTTTATTATATCAATTACAGAAAATATGGAAAATCCTTACAATGCTCTTCAGAAAGTCGGGATTTAATGCAAAAGTAAAAGACTGTGAGCCTGTTTCATTGGGAGATTGTAAATGTGTAAACTAGATGTTATACGCAACAGAATGGAAACATTAGCTGTCATAATTTATTTATTACGTTCTGCTTTCATTTTGAAGGCTCCTGTTTTGGTGTGTTTGTGAGAGTGGGTGTGTCTGCCGGCGTTTGGCTTCACTGTGGTATTTTGGCAAATCAGAGATGGAAGAGTGGATCCACAGTCTTTATTAGAGGAATTTTTGAGTGACTCCAAGGAAAATATATTGTGAACCATTGATTTATGAAAATGCTGCTTATAGTTAGCCCTTTATGGGCTTGGATGTAGTTTAATTCCAGTTATTCTTGTATCAGTTAGTGTGTCTGTCTTTGCTCATTCAGGGAGCTTTTATCTTATTTGTTATAATACTGACACATTTGCACCTACACAGTCCACACTGCATCACACAAAGGAACAGCTGTAATGTCTCTACGTTCATCCTTGCTGTTGTAGTCTCCATCACAGTGCATGCATACATCCTCCCCCCTCTGTGCATGCAGCCTCTGTTAATGGACTGTCGGTGTGGCCGCACATTTATTGATGTTCTTTTTTTCTTTTTTTTGGCATCAAGTAAGCCTTTCTGTGTTGACACAAACTGTAGACAGATGTGTGTTGTGGGATATTTTGCACAAAAGCTTGGATTGCTCTTTCAGCACATCTCACTCACCGATGCTGCACGTTGACCTCCGTCTTCATCTCCTCCCTCTTCTGACTTGCTGAGCTCCACCTGCTGCTTTGCTTGTCACAGCTGTCTTCTTTTCTTCTTCTTTTCTTTTGTTTATACAAGGCGTCATTTGCTTCACTCAGACTGGCTGTAGTTTGTGATCAGACTAGTGTTACGCATCATAGGAACATGAAATGTTGAACATGTGTTTGTTGAGATCCAGCTCCTAAGCTGATTTGCACTGAGGCTTAAATGACATTCAGCTCCATCACATTGATACATTTTAATTCCCATGCTAACCTCTGTTTTGCATAAATACCAACCAAAGCCTCTGCTCCTCACTAACACTACCAAGAGTTAATGTAACATTTGCACAATAATATACTAATGGCAAACTGAAACCATTGATTCTGCTGTGCCTCCAGCATTTCCATCTGGCTGACCTTCCTCTATATATGAGCTGTTTGATCTTTTTTTCCCCACTCCGGCCGCTCTCATCAAACCAAGGTCAAATTTGGAGATCTTGTATGCTTTCAGCATTTCATTTAGCTGCTAGAGTGCAATGTGACCTAGCTGCTATAAATATGTAGCAAGGTCATAAAAGTGCAAAATAGTTCTGCATTGCAAAGTGTTTACATTTAGACCCATTTTTACTTTGTGCAGACATATTCTACTGGCTATTATTAACTGCCACTCACAGTTATTACAATAACCTAAGGTGGGATAACCTTAACAATGTTGGTCTTAACTAAACTAACTAATGTTAGCTTTGATGTGGTTGACTTGTGAACAGGAAGCTAGCAGCGGCAGTAAAGCTGGCCCAGTCAACCCAGGCCAATGGCACCCTGAAGGTCTCTAACCACCCCTCCCAGTCCTCTCAACCCTCCAGCCTCTTCCCACAATGGTAATCACCCTCCACCGGGAAAACACACCAGCCAAGATGACAGAGATAAACTGAGTAGATTGAGTCTTTGGCTACTTATTGATATTGCTGTCTATTGATTGACTCGTTTATGTAATCAGACATTAACTCTTCATTTGATTTGAATACAGGTTAAAGGTTTTCAGATACATTTCAATTTTGTGTATATTCATTGTTGACATGATCATTGTGTTTGCCATGTTAAGGATTGCTATTTTGTATTCAAGCATGCTCCTCCTCATACCTGCAATGTTTTGTGTGATTTGTCAGTCTGTGTCTTTTTACTACATACAAAGTGTTAGATAAAATATGTGAACACTGTGGTTTGATATTAACTGTAAATCTCTGCTGTTGCCTCCAGGATGGCGTCTGGAGGCGAAGGCCATCGGCACGCACGCTCTCAAACCATGCCCATCATTAGAGGCAAGAATGCCCTCACCAACCCCAAGCTGCTGCAGATGATGGACACAGGTATCACCGAAACACAAACACACATTTTGCTCATCATTTGCACTGAGACATTCGATTGACTAACTCTACTTTAAACTCAGCAATAACTACTACTTGCTTAACTTTTAACATAATCTTTATTAGAACCTAAGTCCAATCTTGAAACATATTGCACCTCAAATTTTATTTATTTCACTCATGGGACATTTTTATCTCCTCAATGACAAGTCCCGGTAATCTCGAAGCAGATTTCATCCATTTTAGTAAATACGCATTCACAATCCTCCAAATAATAACTAAAGAGATAAATGTGAATGTTTACATCTGGCTCTGTTTTTAGATGGAAGTATTCAGGACGGGGACTCTCTAAGTCCCACAGATGTTGAGGCAAACTTGTCAACAGAGGTGTCACTCACTGTGCTGGATGTGCTGGAGCTCTTTGTTCACCACCACAAGGTCTGTGGTCATTTGATACCAGGCAACCTACAATAAATCAATGTTATGTGCAGAATATCCATGTGGTATACTTCACATGTTAATATTCAGTATTATACTGTATGTGTGATGTTGCAATTTTTTTTTTTTTACATTTTTAGATATGTAAAAATTAAGGATTTTCATTGAAAGAACAATCTTTTAATTTGTGGACGTTTCACGTTAGTATGTCAAGCAATAATGATACTTTACTGCCACCTGGTGGCAAGATTAAATTCCTTGTATTAAGGTGTAATAACTTCAAACTTTTAACAATGGACCAAAAAAAGGTTTTCTGTTAGAGTCTCACTTGTTATTCTGTTTGGGTGTCCTCTTGTACAGAAGCAGCTGCTGCTGGATGATGGACAGAACACACTGATGAAAAAGGTGCTGGACACCTACATGCTCTTCTTTCAAATCAACCAATCGACTGCAACTTTACGGCATGTCTTTGCAGCCCTCAGGCTATTTGTACAAAAGGTAAAAAAAAAAAATCAAATGAGTACATTTCTTCTAAGTAAATATAATTTATTTAAGGCCTGATTTCGCCCTGTTCTCTCCTTGTAGTTTCCCAGTGCATTCTTCCAGGGTAAAGCCGATCTCTGTGGCTGCCTGTGCTATGAGATCCTCAAGTGCTGTAACCATCGATCCAGCTCCACCCAGATGGAGGCGGCTGCCCTGCTGTATTTTGTCATGAGGAAAAACTTTGAGTTTACCAAGGGCAAGTCTATAGTTCGGTCACATCTGCAGGTCAGTCGGACCCGATTCACAATACTACAAGTATAGAACCTGTGTACTGTTTGTAAAATGGGAAACAAGGTCTCAGAGCGACACTGACTCATCATTCCCCTCTGTTTTACAGGTTATCAAAGCAGTGAGCCAACTGATAGCGGACGCTGGAATCGGAGGCTCGAGGTTTCAGCAATCTCTGGCCATCATCAATAATTTTGCCAATGGAGATGCACCACTGAAGGTACAACACATTTTAGTTCAATATCATGGTCCCATCATTATTGATTATAAATAGAATATAATGATTGTATACTTACCACATATTCCAAGCAAGTCAGTGCTGACTGGTTTTCACTGCATTCTACTTTCCTTTCATGAAATATAGAAAATTCCAAAAGTTAAACATTGTATATTTTCAGTTTGGCTCAAACACTAAATGTTTTTTTTTATAGAACACTCCATTCCCCGCTGAGGTGAAGGACTTGACTAAACGGATCAGGACCGTCCTGATGGCCACAGCACAGATGAAGGAGCATGAGAAGGATCCTGAGATGTTGGTGGACCTGCAGTACAGTCTGGCCAACTCTTACGCCAGCACGCCCGAACTTCGACGCACCTGGTTAGAGAGCATGGCCAAAGTTCACGTTCGCAACGGCGATCTTTCAGAGGTTATTATTGCTTTTCCCGTTGGTATACTCTTTCTGCACAAGTGTCTTTGAGAAAATATTCATTAAAACGGATGATTCTTTTTTTTTTTGCTTTTCTTTAGGCTGCTATGTGCTACATCCACATCTCAGCTCTGATTGCTGAATCGCTGAAGAGGAGAGGTGAGTGTGTACACGCTGCTGTGCTTCACTTTATAAGCTTTTTGCAGCATGCTTTGTGTCACTATGTTTATGCACACTGTCAATATGCAGTGCTGTGAACTCTCTTGTCAGTTTGCTCATCTCTGCAGGCGTGTTAACGCTACTCAGCCTTTTCACAGCTCTCTTCTATCAGTCAGAAAGCACTCCTCTTTAATCCTTCATACATTCATGAGGGTTGATGTTTTTGTCTGAAATGGATTTCATTGTGATCAGTGGGAGATTATACACAGTTCTTATGAATTCAGGGAATTCAGAAGCTGCTTGCTGCTTGTTATGTAGGGTTATAGATTTATGTCCACATGTATGTTGTGTTGCATGTTGCTCTGTTTGCATGTAGTTTAATGCTACGTGTGCATGTTTCCTCGTCCACACCACCATGTGTCCATCTTCCGCCGCATGCATCCGACATCTTCTTGCATGCGATTCACCTGCTGAGCCAGCGGGCCAGCCAGTAGATTGGCTGCTTCGCAAGCCTTGTCCTTGAGCCGAAAAAGGCAAAAGCAAGTGGACTCGAACTGTAAACCTGCTCCTCCTCCTCCCCTTCCTACCAAACAGGCTACTGGAGAACTGACAAGGCCAGGATGTCCAGTGTGTCCCCCGAGGAAAGCCCTATCTTTAAATGTAGCTCCTTACTAACTACTTCCCGAGATCAAGACAGTGAGTGTGTGCGCCTGGGGCCTGCTGGGTGAAAGGGTTGGGAGTTCAGCACAGAGGGATGGAGACACAAGAGTTTGGGCGATCGTGGGTGTGCAGTGATTTTTAATGCTCTTGCCAGTAGGTGCAAGATGTTGACGTTGAGCAATGGACATGATTTACAACAAAGGAAAAAGAGGTTCCGATTTTTCCCTCCTCTGCATTATGGAACATTGAATGTACAATTAAATGTTTTTGCTGCCACTGTTCCTGCCGTGATGACTTTACCAACCACTGTTTGACTTTTTGCACAAGTCCCACTGATTACGATCCTGGGTGTCACTAGTTTGATGGAAATCACAATCACACTGTTTGTTTGTTTTTACCGTTGTGTCTGCAAATGTTGAATGCGTTACTCCCAAAGTTGTTTACTTTTTAAAGACTTACTTTAAAAACACAGTTTGACCCGGATGCATTTCATACATCTGTATGTTACAAGCTAAATATGTTTAGTCTTTGTGGGAAGTGTCCTGACGATTTTTCTCACTTGTTTGAAACCCCAGCTTCTTTCTCCATGGGGTGGGCAGCGTTTATGTGCATCAGCCCGAATGTTAAGGAAGAAGGTGCCATGAAAGAAGACACTGGCACTCAGGACACACCATATACTGAGGTTAGTCTTTAAAAAAAATATAGAAACATCATGGCTGTTTATGATCTGAACCATTGTTGCAAGTTCAAAAAAGTGCTTGAGTGATGGTAAAATTTCAGACAGTTACCGCTGCAATATGCTCTATGATTTAAATAATATTGTGTAGGACACACTAGTGGAGCAGCTGGAGCTGTGTGTGGACTATCTGTGGAAATCTGAGCGGCACGAGCTCATTGCTGACATCAACAAGCCTGTGATTGCTGTCTTTGAGAAGAGAAGGGATTTCAAGGTGTGTGTTCCTGTTACTTGTCCTGTGTCCTGGTGTTGGATAGTCTGTACTGAGCTGACTGCAAACTAAATTTCTCACTTGTGTGTGCTTACAGAGGCTCTCGGAGCTGTACTATGACATCCACCGCTCGTATCTGAAAGTGACGGAGGTGGTGAACTCAGAAAAGCGTCTTTTTGGTCGCTACTACCGCGTAGCCTTCTATGGACAGGTGAGGGATAAATACAGAATTAAATAGACACACTCCACACACCTCTAATAAATAGTGTACACAGCATAATCCAGCGGACCAGAATAGACTTTACTTCTGAACAATTGTAAAGTCCTGAGGTGTCTATGCACACAAGCCATTAATTTCACTCTTTTTCTATTTTTTAGTTAGGATTTACAGAACTTGTCTTGTAAACTTTACTAATTTTGTAAAATCTAGAACATTTTCAAAACAGTCAAAGAAAGCAGATAGAGCTTTTTGTTAATACACTATTCCATTTATTCATCACAATCTCTTGCAGAACCTTCTTAGTAAAATCTTCTAGTCACAGACTGGCAAAGATTGATCACTTTTTTCACTAATACTGTGTTCTGTGTATAGAGTTTGTCATTCTGTGGTGATTTACATATAAAGACGGATTGTATTGTCATGTGACTGTTCTGAAGTCTTGCTGATTACTCAAAATTAAGTGATCTTGGGACCAGAGAACGCAAACACATTTTTACAATTCTACAGCCAAATAACAAAATCCAAATAAATCCAGTTTTTCTTGTGGTGCAGAGATAACGACACCAAATTCTAGTGTTTTAAAACTAGATTCAACTAATCAGTTTCTTTCTATAAAAGAGAGCCCAAGTACAAATGGGGCCTCTCTCCTTTACTCCTTTATTTTGGAGTTAAAGTAAAAAAAACTGACCATTTTAATATTTTGCAGAGCGAATGCAGTGCAGCAGGAGACTTAAACAGGAGACTTAAAAAAAAATGGAGTCGGTTTCCTTAATTTCTGTCTGCTTTTTCTTCCTTTTTGTTATATTCTGTATCAAGATTGCGGTAAGTTTTGTATACCCTCGATTTTTTCATTGTCCTTTGTGCTAACCTCTCTTACCTCTCCTCTCCTTCTACCACTATTAACATCTCTTACCCTATGAAGGGTGTGTCTCAAGCTTGCTGTGGTCCATTTTACTTCCCATAATTCCTGAGGGTGAAAGTGTTTCCTCCCTAAAAAAAAAAAAAAGCTGATGTCAGACAGGAAGACGATGTTTGAGAAAAGCTTCATTTACTCGCTTTGAGATTGACCACTGCACTCTCCCTTCCACAACTTAACACTGACACCTTGTTAGTGCTGAGTTGCTCTAACAACTGGGGAAAAAAAACGATATTATTGCTCCATTATGCATCGCTAATGATTCAGGAATCCACTAGGGGGCAACATAAAACCAGTGTTGTGAAAGGAACCGTCACAATTCAGTTACTCTCAAGTATATA
>OMNM01030528.1:8937-20314 GCA_900302745.1 Parablennius parvicornis
CAGTTAAAGCTCCTGCTGCCCTCCAGAGTGTTGTCCTCTGGTGCAGGGCTGCAGGAAGCTGCAGAGGGCGGCCGAGGCAGGCCGGGCTGTGCTGAGCCGTGCTGAGCCGAGCGTGCTGATCACACCTGTGTGCACTTTGAGGTGCTAATGACCTCGGGTGGGCAGCTTGTACATCAGTGCTGTTGCTGGCTTCAGCTGCTTGATTCCCGAGGGGGGGAACCTGCACAGCCTGGTCTCAAACTAGCCCTGCTAATCCCACCAGGTAACCGTTGAAACCTCCTAATGACTCTGTTTCTGCTTCACTTCACCGTGCAGCAAGGTGAACTCGTTCACACGAGAAAAGCAAAGACTTTCTCGGTTTGCTAAGTGAATACAGAAGAAGATTGGTGAGTAAGGATGTGTAGGTCAAACAATGATCTACACAGGTGTCAGTCAGACTTCATTTGTAAGATAAAAGTTTATCTCGGGTGGAAATAAAGTCGAACAGCTTGTTGATCAGTGATTGTTGTGCAAGCATTCACCTTATCTGACTTCAAACAGGATCTGAGTGGAAACTCAGATTTCATCACTGGAGGAAAGTGTAGCGTCTTGGTCTTACTCTGATATTCCCTTTTACATATTGTATCTGCATTAAAATCTTCTATTAGTTAGTACAGCCGTCGAAAATAAGCTTAACAGCAGAATATAGACTTTGACATGCAGCAGTGGATGTTTTGTGATTCATGCGCTCACCTTCTCCTCTATCTGTGAAGGCGATCAAAGTTTAAAGGTTGTCAAGCTGCCGGCCTTCTTTTATGACTTGTTCTTATCTCTGCATCACTTGTCCAGAGCAGAAGAGTCTCTGTTGTGCTCACACCTGACAGGACCAGCAGCAGGTAGGAAAACCGCACCACTGGTTAGTTAAACACATTTGAGTGCGATGAATGAGAGAGGAGTCGTCAGTTAAATCACTTTTATTACTGTAAATCAGATATCAAAGTAAAATTTCCTCCGTTTCTGAACAAAGCAAAGTTCATGCAGGTTAAAGAGATGAGTTGTAATATTGATATTTCTGTGTAGAAAGGGAGTTTTCACGATGGCAAATCCCAGTTTGTTTGTTTGTTTTATCTTAAACATGTATTTTGAGATAGATAGTGACTTCAAACTTGCCTTGTGTGCACTGATGAAACGTTATAGTGAAGCCTAACATGAACATGCTGGGCAGATTCCAGCTGTCCTCCAGTGTACAAGCTTCCCTTTCTGTTTTTTTTCTTTTTACATGTGATTGTTTTCTCTACAAAGTTCAACAGTTCTGCTGGAACTTTTTATGTTTAGACTAATGTCTTAAGCCAACCGCTGAATCCAGTTTGAAAATCCTCTCTGATGCAGAGTCGCTTTCGGTGCATCAGGAGCCAAAAACACACAACCGCCTTCATCTGTGGAGTGCTAGCGTCTTAAACTTGCTCTGAACTTTGATGTATGAAGTCAGACATTAATGAGGTGCAGATCTCGATAATGCTGAACAGATGAAGTCCCTTCAATTGTGTGAGAACACCTGTTTGACTTTTCCTTTTGGCCCGTTTTAAAATGATGGCGGCCTCAAACAAAAGTCATGAAAACTGTATTTTCTGATTTTTTTTTTTTTTTTTTTAAAAGGAGAAAATCCTTCCCAATCAGACACGGCTTTATTTTGCATCTGTTTATTTTGCTCGTTGTCACTGGTTGTAAATATTGTGCTCTGCTGCTTTCACTCCATACTATGAACTGTGAATGTTGTACTGAGCTGCCATGGGTTGGTCTCCACCGAGATTAGGAACAGCTGTTGCACAATTTCAAGTCAAGACTTTGAACTGAAGTTATCAAAAGAAATCCTGAGAGCAGCATGCAGGAGTTCAGAATTACATAACGGTGCTCATTCTCAACATGGATGCTTTCAGCTCTGCAGCAGGTTTGATTATAATCAAATGTCTAAATATGAATTTTCTTGTCAGGCCACCATGGACGGCCTCATCCAGTTGCTGTTCTCCCCACTGCCGACCCCGGTCGCCTTCTCCCTGCTGGCCCTCGGCGTTGCCACCTTGTATCTGCTCAGCATCCGGCCCAGTCCCATGCGGGCCCCCGTCGACATCAACTGCCAATCTCTTGGCATCAAGGTGAAAACACTCGGCTTCTCCCAACAACTGATGCATGAAGAACGCTGCAGTTCGTCAACGTTTAATCTGACATCCTCAGGATGGAGCGAGAAAAACGGCTTTACTGGAAGGGAACAACAACCTGATAGCGTACTGCCACCACGACGCCACGACCCTCTATGAGGTTTTCCAGAAGGGCCTGAAAGTTTCAGGTAAGTTTGAACATCTTATGACCTCTGACAGTTTTCATGAAAACTTCTGATTTGTTTGAGAATACGGAGACGTCGCTAGTTGAGGTTGGTAATGACCTCAGATCTAATACGGAGGTGAAGAAACCTTCGGTTTTGGTCATTCTTGACTTGAGGGCAGCTTTCAGTGAAGTAGATCGTGTCATTCCTATAATCAGAATTATAATCTCATCAGCTTCCGACATTAAATGGTTTAAATATTATTTCATCAGCAGAATTGTTTGTAGGTCAGAGTTTTCTTTCAAAAGCTGAAAAACGAGCTGTGGTGTTTTTCAAGAATTTATTTTAGGTTGCATACTGTTTTGTATTTTAGCCTTCATATGCTGCCACTTGGAAATGTCCACACGTGTGTACGTTACAGTATCCCTCGACCACCTGGGGAAAATTGTCTTATTGTGTTTTATTGAATGTAACTGAATGTTGAGCTGCTGGAACCGATGCTCAGTGAGAAGATCAGAAACCTGGGAGTCATTTTTCACCGTTGTGTTTTTGATGTGTGGTCCAAGTCTGCTTTTTACCAACTAAGGAACTCTGCCAGGATGTGACATTTTCCTTCGAAAGCCAATACAAAGACTTGCACATGCTTTGATTACATGTAGAATCAATTATGCGCTGCTTTCTGCTCATCCAAAGAACTGATCGCAGCTGCGATTGATCCAAAATGCTGCCAGATTTGTGCTGATGAGGACCAGAAAGACATCGCACATCACGGCCACTTTAAAGAAGTCTGTACAACAGCCTGAAAAATAGTCTATACATTTGAAAACAAGCCTGTATAACCCACCTTTTTTAACCAAATCTTAAGTGATCTGCCTTAATGTAACTATACATAGAACACTCTAAAGTTTGTCGAGGCTAATCCCATTTGACTGGAATAGAGATATATTCTCATATATCTAAGCAGGAAGCATCGTGAAATAAAACTGAAACAATTCAACTGAACTTGCTCATACTGTGTATCCTGGAAGACTTGAACCAATTGCCAAGGGGTGAGACATCTTCCAAAACAAATGGCCAAGTCTAGTTGACCCGATTCAATTGGCATTGAGATGCAACCTTGACATTTCACCAGAGGGCAAACATAAAGCCACCCTATCAAATTCATACTAATGTTCAATTATGGACACAAATTAACTTCAACTGCATGTTTGGCAGGAAACCACACTACCAGGAATGAATGCATGCACACAAAGAACATGTGATCTCTGCTTAGAAAGACCCTGAATCAAACTGGCGTGGTCAGTCATAATCAAAAAAATGTAGACGCTAGATATGCAGCTCATAGTGATTGAAGATGAGGTTGAATAACTGAAACTGTCCAAAATATGGAAACAAAAGCTTCATGTTCAGCCAATCTCACAAACAGAACCATCAAATCCAACATTCAATCTCTTATCTCATCATGTATCTTTGGGAAAAGATGTTGAAACCCACTTGAGCGCTTCATGGTAGCAGCCATTGTTATTGACGTATGAATGTGACCGAGTGCTGGGGCAGTGAAAATATGAGGAAGGATAAAATTGTCCTGTTTCTGAATCGTTCACTGGAGGTCAGCCTCTACCTGATACAACAAATAAATGACAGGGTTCAATGTCTGACTTGGTTCTTGTCTGCAGGTAATGGACCCTGCTTGGGCTACAGAAAAAAAGGGAAGCCATACCAGTGGCTGAAATACAAGCAGGTAAAACAGCGTGCAGCGACCGACCGTAAGCTGGAGAACAACATGGAGCGTGTGACCTTTACTCTGCTGCTTGTCTTTGAAGGTGTCTGACAGAGCGGAGCACCTCGGGTCAGGCTTCCTTCACAAGGGTCTGCAGCCAAACTCCAACACCTTTATTGGCATCTTTGCCCAGAACCGACCCGAGGTAAACCGGAGAAGTCTCGCTGTTCGTGGTAGAACGTGTCGAGCCCGACCAGCATGTTGTGACTCTGCTGTTTGACGGGCTGTTCACAGTGGATTATTGGCGAGCTGGCATGTTACACCTACTCCATGGTAGCGGTTCCCCTGTACGACACCCTGGGTCCTGAGGCTCTCGTCTTCATTATCGACCAAGGTAATTGGAGCTTCTCTTGCACTTTAATGCTGCTAATTACAGAGCTCAGAAGTCCAGTATCTCCCTGGTGCCAATGGGGATCTGCGCCGGGCTTGCATTAATCTCCTCTCTCTCACTTATTACAACTCCTTCACTTTGCTTTCTAGTATCTGATCTTTTCTGGACAGTTGAGCTGAAGATCAACAGTTAATGTTAATCAGTCGTTTCTTTTGTTGTATGAATCACATTTTTCCACTTGGGCCCCGTTGACATAACAATTTCAGTAGAAATTTATTGTTTTCCCATTTTTTTCAGAAAAGTTTTGCAGTTATATGGCAACATCTTGAAAATGATGTCTGTTTACATGGAAAAGGCAGAAATGCTGAAAATGATGTTGAGCCACAAATGGATGCTGTTAGTTGTTGTACACGTCCATTCCCATGGACAGACGACCAACTATAAAACTGCCATTTTCGTGTCTCTCGTCAAACTTCCGTTCCGTTCTTGCCGCTACGCTTCTCTCAAACTTTACCATCAAATCTTATTCTTTCAGCCGAGATCTCCACGGTGCTCTGTGACAATCAAAGCAAAGCAGAAACTCTGCTACAGAATCGGGAGAAAGGCCAGACTCCAGTTCTCAAAACCATCGTGGTCATGGACACCCTCGACCCCGAGTTGGTCGAGCGCGGGACCAAGTGTGGCGTGGACGTCGTGTCCATGAAGGACATGGAGGTGAGAATTTACGAAGCATTTGTTTCTTAAAAGTACAGAACCGTCAAATCTAATGGTATTTTCTATGAAGGTTTTAAACTCCCTCATTTAAATACAAATTTCAGTCCCACTTAACACAACAGTGTTTTCCAGTGAAAACGATAAACTTCTCTTGCGTTATGACGGTCTGTTTATACAGCGCTGCTGCTCGAAGCCACTGGAAACGTAACTTTTTGAGAAGGGTGTCCAAGTTGGAATCCTTGTTCGTTAAAGAATCAGACACTTTAGAGTATTTATGGTCACCAGGTTATTTCCATCTTAATTATTCATGATCTGAGCTTTTAGTAGTGATTAGTCTGTATCCACGCAGAAATAGTATTTATAGAATTTGTATGAATATCTGCATGTAACACTCCAACTTTTGTTAACTCTGTGATGCTTGAAACTACTAATACATTGTAAGAACATGATCTTTTGTTTTTCAGGCACTGGGAAAAACTAACCATAGAGAGCCAATTGTAAGTTTTTCCAAGATTTTCAGTTTTTAAGCTTTATTTGTTTTAAGACAACTAATGTCATGTTTGCAACAGCCACCAAAGCCGGAGGACCTCAGCATTGTCTGTTTCACCAGTGGCACAACAGGTGATTACACCACTTTTTACCACAGGGTGAATGACCTTTGTTTCACTTGAATTACTTCCTATTATTTTTTTTTTGCACTATGATTACCGTACACCACTGCTGTGGAATAGATTATGATCATAAGCACAATTTTGTTTACTTTCTATTAAGGTCATTATATGAATTCCAGAAATATATAGTTTGTCATCTTAAAGGCTGTATATTTGTTCTTTTTCAATAGGAAACCCTAAAGGAGCGATGTTGACCCATGAGAATGTGGTGTCTGATGCTGCGGGTGTGCTGAAAAGCTTTGAGGTTCGTCTGGATTTTTAGATTAATTTTTTTTGGCTCATTTCTATTTTAAAGTCAGAACTTTAATGATCCTGACTGGTAACGGTACCTGTGTGTGTCCCGCAGACATCGATCGTTCCCTCCACACAGGATGTCAGCATTTCATTCCTGCCTTTAGCACACATGTTTGAGAGAGTTGTACAGGTGAGATCCAGAGTCGGGTCATTTTTCACTCATTTTACCAGGTTGTCCCTCGAGTTTGATGAGTTTGTGTGTGTGCGTGTTGTAGACGGTGGTCTACGGTTCTGGAGCGAGGGTGGGATTCTTCCAGGGAGACATCAGGCTTCTGCCTGACGACATGAAAACTCTGAAGCCTACCATCTTCCCAGTAGTGCCACGACTTCTCAACCGTGTCTATGACAAAGTAAGTGAGACGACTTCCAACCTTTTCAGTGATCATCTGTGTAAATTCTACACATTGCTTCACTTTTGTGTGTCCAGGTTCAGAGTGAAGCCAAGTCGCCGTTCAAGAAATGGCTGCTGAACTTTGCTGTGGAGAGGAAATACGCTGAAGTGAAGGAGGGAATCATCCGCAAAAACAGCATCTGGGACAAGCTCATTTTCCACAAAGTCCAGGTAACGCTTCGGTCAGCACAACACCTGATGAGGTTAAGAATAAATTAATTCACTCAGATTAACGGTTTCATCTCAAGGAATCTCTTGGGGGGCGTGTGCGGGTCATGGTGACTGGAGCGGCACCCATCTCCCCCCCGGTTCTCAACTTCCTCAGAGCTTCTCTGGGTTGCCAGGTGAGTAATACTATAGTTTTGTGTGATTGTAACTTTTTGAACCTTGTCAAAAGAGTTTCTACCGGAGATATTGGATTTTTTTGGATAATAAGTTCTGCAATGTAGCAGAAAGTAACGGGAGGCAAGAGATGACGTTGGCTATAGTCGGGTGGTGGATTGAGGTGGAGAATCGTTCAAAGTGCAGGCGGTAACTAGAAAAGTTACCAGTTCAGAAACTCTTTGGACTTTACATTGTTGACATGAAGACCAAAAACATTCATTAGGTCAGCCCGTGAAAATCTTCAGATATTACTACCATCATGAGTCAATTTAATTCCTTGGCTTTTGATGCAGCCTGAGACTCTGCTCCTGTTTTTTTATTGCCATTTTATAGTTTAATTATATTTAATTCTTTTGTTTGCACTTTTGTTTTTACTATGCACAGCACTTTAGTTTTAGCAGTAGTTGTTTTAAAGTGCTATACAAATGAGGTTTAGATTTCAGCTGTACACATAAATACTGACACCAACACACTACTGACTGTATTCAGGCAGTTTAATTCAGCTGCAATAAAGTTGGAGAACACAAGCTGAACCTTTCAGGTGTTTGCAACAATAAAAAAATGGCAGTTTTACATGCAAGTTGGAACAGAACAGAGGAACATCAGTGATCAGTGTCGCTCTTTGACTTTCAATGCTTTTAGATCTTTGAGGCGTACGGTCAGACCGAGTGCACAGCCGGCTGCACCTTCACCATGCCGGGAGACGCCACCTCAGGTACGTCGTCCAGGTGGTTACGTGGAAGGTGTCTAGTATTTGTCAAAAAAACACTTTTCCACTTTGAATCTGTGGCTGCAGGTCATGTCGGGGTGCCTCTACCTTGTAATTATGTGAAGTTGGTGGACGTGGAGGAAATGAACTACTTTGCTTCAAACGGTGAAGGCGAGGTAGGTGGGAGGAGTCTGTGTGGTTTGGAGCTGTAAAGAATATGATTAAGATCATTAATGTACTCGTAATTATTATTCTGATAAAAGGCATTTAGGCACAACAAATCTGAATCTGCTGACATGCCTGTACTTGATTGAATTCTATTTGAAGGTACATGATTTGTGGTTTTGAGTCCTGATACCATTTCAAAGATTACAAGCTGACTTTGGTTGATGCACCAGCAGCACATCACAAAATCAACAGTTAGCCTCCTTATTCTTGCAATAAAAGTTTGCAGCACAAGGTGGTGCATTGGATAGTTACAATAAATGCCTGTCATCACTTTAAGTGTTCCGAGTGAGCTTTTCAGTGGTGTTACTAAAGACGTGGTTGCCTGAAAAGCTTCCCAACTGGTAAATTTTACTAGGTTTGATTTCCACTGTATGTAAAACTCATTCTATTGTTGAATGTTGCTTCACTTCAGGTGTGTATCAAAGGGAAAAATGTCTTCAAGGGATACTTAAAAGACCCAGAGAAGACCGCTGAGGCCTTAGATGACGACGGCTGGCTACACACTGGAGATATTGGAAAATGGCTTCCGGTAAGAAGCAGAAGCATTTATTATGAATATATTCTGTGAATATGGCTACATGTAAATGAGTTGGTCATGTTTCCACAGAATTAGTAGGTCGAACCACACATCGAGTGCATGATGTCTAATCAGGGCCCTAAAGACACGTAATGGTCTGACCGTATTTCCCATGCTGCACCCGTTTGCCACAGAGTGGTGTGCTGAAAATTATTGACCGCAAGAAGAACATCTTCAAGCTGGCTCAGGGCGAATACATCGCACCGGAGAAGATCGAGAACGTGTACATTCGCAGCGAACCCGTGGCCCAAGTTTTTGTGCACGGAGACAGTTTGCAGGTAGATCCACCGCACCGTGTTGTGGACGTTTCCAGGAGTGTGTCTGCACGTTGTACAGCCTCGTCCTCTGACCATCAAAACATTTGTCTGCAGTCCAGTCTGGTTGCCGTCGTCGTTCCCGACCCCGACGTCCTGCCAGGCTTCGTCAAAAATCTGGGCTGTCATGGATCCATCGAAGAACTCTGCAAAAACACAGTAATGCTTCTTTTTGTCTCGCTGTTTCAGGAATTGTTCAAAATGGGCTCAATTTGACTGAAATGGCTGGAAGGACTCAAAAGTATTAAAAGGAAAAATTTCCCTAAAATGGCCAACATTACAAAAACTACTGTATTTTAACTTTTTAGATTTCACATTGAAGCTCAGCTACCTGAAGAAAACACACATTGGTTTAACCTAATATTTTTGGTACATTAAGTTTTATGAGGGATGGACACCCACATCTCTTGTGCCGACAATGAAAATATGCATGCAACTGTTAAACTGTCATGTAATCATATTTTTCATTACTGTTTTTGCAGGAAGTTAAGAAAGCCATCATTTCAGATTTGACCAAACTGGGAAGAGAAGCAGGACTCAAGTCCTTCGAGCAGGTAAAATCTCCTTCTGACTGAAAGTTGATGTACTCTGCATGTCAGCAGTTTTACTAGTAACCTGCAGTTGTCTATACAGAGCCTGATTGTTTATAAAAATACATCACTACTGACCCAGATCTCGTTTAACATTCCATTTCAGTGCAGTCGTTCTGCAAGCAGCCTCTGTGCCTCGTTTAGTAGCTGAAATGTGCCGTTTTTATTCAAAGAAATATCTTAAAGTAATGTTAAGACCATGCAGATTTCAGACATGCGATTCATTTCCTGTCCACCTGAGCCCTAAATCCTTATTTCCTCCACTGCACGCCCCCCTGTCTGATTTTTCAAAGCAGCCCGTGTCGTTGGCGGTTTTAAATCTCGGTCCGTCGGAGTAACGACTGGAATTTTCTTTTAACAATGTGCTCTTGTCTGTAGGTGAAAGAAGTGCACCTCCACCCGGAGCAGTTCACCATCGAGAACGGCCTGTTAACTCCCACCCTCAAAGCCAAGCGAGCCGAGCTCAAGCTTCTCTTTCAGCCACAGATCGACAAACTTTATGCCAACATGCAATAAAAACTGAGCAAAACGCACATTTACTTATGTCTCACCTGTTTTCCTGCCTTTGCTGGATCCTTCATAAAACTCTATGGGAATATTATTCAGTTCTTTAATGTATTCAGTCGACATGAAAATATGAGAAGACGTTCATGTTGACACATTTTACTCAACAATAGATGTAAAAACAGCAATATTGATTCATAAACTGAAAAGCAGTTGTATGACGTCTTGGAGGGTTGTAAGTTGATCTGCAATGGCATTGAATCATTTGAGACGCAACTTCATATTTCTGGGAGCAGCTCTGAAGCTCTGGCCAGACAAGAGCACCTCAATGTCCATGTTGCACGCTCTTCTGTTGGTTTGTTTTTGGGATAGACTGTTGCATGGTAGTCTGATCCTTTCATACCCAGACTTTGTTAAAATGTTTTGACATGACGAAACTGAAACTCTCAAATCAAAGTGCCTTTTTTTTTGTGTGCAACATGTGGCACATTTTTAAATTCCATGAGTACATCTGATCTTCTCCATGGAGATCTGAGACAAAGCGGTTCTGTTTAGCTCCTCTCGCTGCTGTCTGGGGGTTGAGCTGGATCCAGCCCCGGATGATTCACCCACGTTATAGCCCGAGTGACTCATCCCAGTTTAACAGTTCCAGTCAAAGGCTTGAAGCTGCACCTTCGCTGAGGAGGTCCACTTCATAAATACTTGGCATATTCTTTAAGCTGTAAGGTCACTTGTAATGTGTGTTCTAATCTCAATGTCACATGGTTTGCTGAAATGGTCCTGACTGAGAGGCTCTGCCTCCCAAAACAATAGCTTGTACACTGCAATTAGAACAGCTGAAATATATGTTTACTTAAAAAAAAAAAACCCAAAAAAACAGAACTGCTTTTAAGTTGGTCTACCTCTTGATTACTTTTAAAGTGAATATAAACATAAAACTTCAGAGGAGATGGTTTAGAGGGAAAACAGATGGTTTTGACTTGTGCTGAGCAGATATGGTGGATATATTGGACAAAAGATAGACTTTGAGACATGAGACCACGGAGGGGATGGACGGTGCAACAGACGATCGGCCCTGCTGAAGAGAGCAGCTGAAAGGACGCTGGCAGGATGTCCTTTGTTTCCACAGACTAAAAGCAACTGATGCTGAGGTTTATCTTCCTCGCCTGCTCAGTGATGCAGTGTGTTGGTGCACGGCGCCCTCGTGTGGATCTGCCAACCCTGCAGGAAACAAAGCAGTGAGTAGCAGAGGAGGTGGAATGTATCTATTTTTCATTTTATTGAACTGTATTGGGATACTTGAGAAAAAAAAAGGGAGGGTCTTGCTCAAGGGCCCATGGTGCATCTTTTTGGTACCAGAAGACGGGATCGGTGCCGATGGCCGTCAGAATGTTGTCACTGAGTAGTTGTGTCAGAAGTAGAGGAGCATCAGTGATGTTGAACTCTGCTGTCACTCGTCCCGAAATCGAATCTTACCCTAACAAGTATTTACATAAAGAAACCCCACTGCCAAGGGTGTCTCTGTGTTGAAATGTTCTTCATCGTGAACTCCATTTTTGCCTTTTTTTTCTTACCCTTTCTTAAGGACCTC
>OMNM01030528.1:20471-31422 GCA_900302745.1 Parablennius parvicornis
CACTAGTGAATTCAGACTGCGAACGTTGGTCTCATAGTTGGCCGGTTGCTCTTTGGCCTTGTCTTCCTGATTCCTCCAGTTGATCTCCAGCTCTCTAAATTGGTCGCGTGTCTTCTGCATTTTCTTGTCAGCTTCCTGGAGACAGTGTTCCAGGGCCTGACCCTCCCTCTGCTTGCCTCCCAGCTGTTTGTCCTTCTCATGGAGCTCAGAGTTCAAGTGTTCTTGTTTGAACTCCAGAGCTCTGACCAGGCTGCTCAAATCCCCCTTTTCTTCCAGCAATTTCCTTTGGGAGGCGTCCGAATATTCCCTACTTTCTCCTTTCATAACTACTTTTCCTTAACCCTGGAAGTGTTTAAATGAAAAGGAATGTTCAAATTCTCAATAAGCAAAGAAAAGGAGGCTCAATGCTTCCTTCAGAGCCTCCTTTAGCCTAGGAAACACTGATGCATCGTTTAGCAAAGGACACCAGATCATGCCGCCCCACAATTCCTTGTGGCAACAACATTTAGAGGGATTTGCTCATCCGAGCGTTCAGAGAAACCTGCGATGACTGCAAAGGGAGCAGATCATGTAATGTACAAAGCAATAATCTGACTGGAACAACTTTAAATCATCTAAAGTAAACTTTTTGTGCACCCTATTCTCAGTGTGCATTTTTAGTTTTCACCTGTTTGCCTCTTTTCCCTTGATTTCTGTTCAAAGCTTGTGATATTTGAGTTCATATCAGCGTTAAGAGGCACAGGAGAAAGTGTTATAAATGATTATTAAGACATCACCTAGTGGAAGTGCGGTCCGATTGTCTCACATCTCACACCTCCTAACACCTTTCCTTAACCCCATGATGTCATCTACAGGGTTAAGGAAAAGTAGATAGGAAGGTAGAAAAAAGGGACTATTCGAAATCAATGGCCTTCTACCAAACTTTGAAGCGTTTGCAGTCTCACGTTTTCCAAGGCTGCCACAATCATCCAGAACCGTTTGCAGTTCAAGAATCTTGTTGGATAAAAAACACAAGTTGTTCCTGTTCTCCATTTCTTCTGTAAGCTACTGCAGCAGGGCTTGACTTTTAAATTGTACAGGTGCACTTGCATGTAATGCTGTTTGGCATTGTAATGGAGCTGATGTCATGGTAATGAGTAGCATAGCAACTGCAAAATGTTTTTCAGTTTTGTCCTCAAATAGTATATAAATAATGCCTAAATATATTCCAAAGTAATCAAAATAGCATTGTTTTGTTTAAAACAGCACATTCACTCAACAGGATGTAATCCTAAACAAGGGTCCTTACATCAAAATACCAGATACAACAAACATGGTGCTCCAATCATTTGTGCTTTAAATATGATTTTTGGGCAAATTCTAGGAGATTGGCTGGCACCAACGTAGGCACTGCTTGAATGAGGTTTATTATTTACTGGGGCACGTCTGAAACTTCAGGAGAGAAACTGGAGGTAAACTGACTGATGGTGTGACAAAACCATTGAAAGAATATTACTTATGTTACATGTGAATCTGCTGTCGTCCACACGAAAGGCTCTGGTTTGATACAATGTTGTGTATTTTAATTCGGGTTTGTTTTTTTTGGTCATCTTGTCCCAAGAGCTCAACCTTTTTGTGCAACCGCCGCGTATGGTTGTCACTGTTAAAAAGATGTACATGGACTTTACTGTGGCATTCAGTGGTGTTGATGAAACAGTGGTTAGCACTTTTGCCTCAAAGCAAAAAGGTCATGGGTTCCAATACGGCCTTTCGGTCTTTGCATGTTCTGAATGTGTGTGCTGGGTTTCCTCGGAGCACCTCGGTTTTCTCCCACAGTCCAAAAACAAGCATGTGAGGACAATTGGTGACACCATATGACTGTGTGTGGTTGTTTTGCCCTGTGGCGGACTGGTGACCGTTACTGAAGATGGACGGAGGAACTCTGCTGTCTGGACCTGAACAAACCTTGTCCCACCGAGTATTGACGCATGGAAACGCCACGGCATCTACGCATTACATTTTACGCATTAAGCAGCCAAAAAAAAAGGATAAACCAAAGACAGGTGCAGGACAGTGCATTCCAGGGAGCAATGCTGCCCTCTGCTGCCAGTCCCTCGCGCCCGCCCCGGATCACCGGGAGTCGCTCCGGGCTACGGCTGCAGACTCTACCCACTCCACCTGGAGTTTCCAGCGGGCAGGACTCCGCTCCGCCTCCTGTTTGCGGGGGAATCCCTGAGTGCTGCAGGTCCGAGAGGAGAGTAACAGCCTGCAGACGGATGCCCCCTCTTCTTCCCCTCTCGTGCGCTTACATATCGATCTTTATCTCCGTGGATCTGATCGAACTTACCTGAGAATCAGATCAGCTGCAGCGCGGCGCGCGCCCCTCCAACATGGCTTCTTCCGCCACAGGTGACCGCGAGGAGCAGGTAAGCGGACTTTACGGTGTCCTGCTTTTGGAACACTTTTCTGTCTGGAAACTCGAGGATTCCCTTACTTAATCCGGATTATTTCAGGTCAGGTCGAGAAATCAAAACGCGTCCTTTCTTGTTCGCTGGAGAAGTGCCAGAAACGTGTTTGCTTGACATGAAGTTTAATGTGTGGCGCGGTTTTGATTTGAACACCTGAAAGCTGATTTGAGATTCAAATAACCAGAGAACTGTTACAGAAGGACGTCACTGTTGTTCCCAGTGAGGTTGAACGTGAATGTAAGTTGGAAAAAGTCACTTCACCGTTCAGGAAGTGCTGATATGACAACAAATAACCGCACTGCACACAGCAGACGTACTATCTCTGGTTTGAGCCATAAAAAGAGTTGACACCTTTTAGAAGAATCTCTTCATTGACCGGAATAAGAACTTTGAATCAGTTTTTGACGATCAAATTAGCACTTTGCCTCACAAATCAAGAAATGACACATCTGCATAGAGAAAGTAAAGCTCAAGATATAAAGTTTGTGAAGGAAACAGCAGTGATCTGCAACTCCAACCAGATTCGGAATGCTTAAATGTAATACGAAAATATTCACAATACATAAATGAGATGCAAAAGCATAAACAAAAGAGGAATGTTTAGAAATACGAACACATAGAAAATAGAGAAAACAAAATTCACAGACAAGAGCTGCAAATGTGGAAAAATACAGTTAAAAACAGGATTAGGACTGAAATATGTCTCACAGAAAATATACAAAAATACAGAAATCATTTTCTATATGAGCATTAATAACCAAACACTGAAATATCTGCATATACAGAAAGTGTATAAAAAAATACTCATATGAATTTACACACACACACTTGTAAACTCATAACAAATCAGATAAAATAAATCACAAGATAGTCTCAGACATTTTTTTTCATGAATTTGAAGCAAAAAATGCACTCAGTTCTTCATTTTGTGTGTAACTACTGAAACATCTGGAAGTTTTAATGCCTGGATTAGATTATAGAAATTATTATAGAATATTCTAACACGTCAGTCTCATTACAAGTTTCCACAACTTCAACGCTGTCCACCTTAATCTATTAAAAGCAGGTGAATTCCCTACGTGTTAGTGTGTTTGTACACTCCTGCTTGACCTGGGGTTGTGATGGGGATGGTTGGACTCTTTGGCTTCTCGGTAGTTCTGGTAATAACTGACTGTTGCTAAGACGCTGTGCAGGGGTTTTATTGAGGCAGAACAAACACCGAGTGACTCCACCTGGGTCCTGGTCAAGAGCATATGGACAGCACGCTGGTTACACAGAACCGTGTGTGCGTGCGTGCACGTTGAATTGTGGAGACGTGTTTCATTGTTTTGGGCTCATGTGACAAACGTGTGACTTCAGTAAACACTTCAGAGATCATTAGTGCAAATTGATGGTTTTCTTTGCTTAAAATGTGACCATGTGATCAGTCACTTGACTTTCAGCCTTCCTCTGTAGGTCGAGGTGATACTTGAAGGCAACTGCAAAAGCATCATTAAAAACACATACACACATAAGCAGATTTGCAGTTTTCTTCTAGTAACCAAGGTAAGACTGCACGATGCTGCTCCCATCAAAGAACATCCTCAGACCTCGTTTACACACGTTTCAAGTGAAAACCCATCGCTTTTGCATTTCAGAAAAGTTTCACGTTTACACAGCAACATTTTGAAAACGATGTCAGTTTCCACAGAAAGTGATGTCATTAGCATGATAGGCTTCAATTTGGAGATTGTTTTTGTAATTAAGCCTCACACGGAGAACTTTTCTGAAACAAAAACGCTAAACTGATGCATTTTCACTTGAAACGTGTAAATGTTGCCTTAGTCATCAGAGCCATTGTAGTCGTTTTGCTTGTTTGTTTTTTTCCCTCCACGAATCGATTGAGTGGTTTCATTGTGCTCCCAGCTTTACTGAGCGTGGTCCGGTTGAGCTGAGTCAGTGAGCTGCAGCCGAGCAGCGAGCTTACTGATTCACCCGCTCCGGCCGCCATTCAGATCCGCCTATTGTGGCGGGATGAGTAAACATGACCTCAGTAGTGGTGAGCTAATGTGGCGTGTGTTCACGAGGAGGACGACCTGCTATCAGGTTGTTGATGATACGTCTCCACCCGGAGGTCGGCACGTCGGGCTTTTGAAGTCGTCTTTTATTTGCACTTCAGTGTCGATGGGTGAATTCCTGCAGACTTTCATGTGTGTGTGTCACTATATTTCTGAGCAGGATTTTTTTTTTTTTTTTTTTTTTTAACGTGGACACAAGTATGCATTTGTGCGTCTGCACAAGTCTGTGACTAGCTGAGCCAGATACAGAGAAACAGACACGAGCCTGTTAAAACTGAATGGATGCTATTGACAAACCCAGAGACAGAAAGACGGATGACAGAATGTGAAGTTGTGAGGATTTCATTATGTCACTCATCTCCTAGATGAGGTTTAGTGATGATTAACGTGGGAAAATATGCCAGAGGAGGCACCTGATGACGTATTTGTGCTGAAAGTCGTTATTTTCACTTCTGCAATTAAATGCAAATATCTTTCAGTTTTGATGCCGTAAATCCTGAAAATGGGCTCCGTCTTTGTTTTAACCTCTGACACATTTTAGTTCAGGGGCCACACATGGTCTCATTTCATCTTGAGTGGGAGAGTATTACCTTAATAATTTAAAAATTTAAACTTTAACAGTTTTTGTTTGTTCTTGTGCAGAGTATAAGTGAATAAAATGTCACTTTTTCCCCCACAAAACCAAACAAATACTTCAGAAAATGGCTCAAATCTCAGGATAAAGCCAATTTTGATGAAACCTTGTTGTGCAAAATACATTAAAATGTCTAAAAGACTGCTCCTATACCTGTTGCATTACGGGAGTTTTTACAAACTCCCCCTAACAGCATGGCTTTGAGCCTCATGCCAGTTTGATAGCTTTCAGGGCAGCATCACCAATATCTCAGCTCAGATCTCAGCCTTGTGTTGTGTCTGCTAGTCCTAAGAAATTAGTAGTATGGTAGTATTATTGGTAGTGTTAGGGTTAAGCTGATCTATTAGGTCTGAGTTAAAGGACATTTATCCACACTGAAGATTACAAGTTGTAAGTGAGTCTCATATTCTCACTGTGATCAGCTCGCTCGCATCACAGGGAGAAAAATCTCCCAGAATCTACATTGTTTTGGTTTGTGCAGCATCGTTATCGGAACCGATTGAAGCCCACATCACTGTTGATCTGTGTAGTTGAGAGCTGCACATTTATAAAGTCAGCTCTCTGCTGTTCATACTGTCAATTAATAGTAATAAAAAAAAAAAAAGACATGGAAAAAAAACAACTTGGATTTGTGCTACTTTTGCCAGCATTGTGAACAGAACACATGGATAAATGGATGATTTAAGTTCTGAAATGATGCCTTCCCAGAAGTAGAATTCATACACAAGACTTAACATGTTCAGAAGAAGATTTAGCACTTTGCAGGATGCACGAAAGGTCATGTGCTGCTTCCACATCTGCACATTGAAAGAAAAGCTGAATGAATGAATGAATGAATGAATGACTACCAGTGTGTAAGCAATAAGAAGCATAGGAGAAAGACTCGTCATTCACAAACACAGAGACACAACATGCAGGGTCATTGTACGGACTGACACCCGGCTGGTCACGGTACCGGGTGAACGGGTGAACACGGGACGGCTTCTGTTGGACGCGAGTGGACGGATGTGTTCCTCGACGGGGAGGAATGTGACTGATCGTAATGTGAGGTAACGATCCCGCCTAGCACGGGCTTGTGAGAGGAATGAACATGAAGAAGCTGACATTTAAAAGTCACAGGGGAGAGAAAGACTCAGAGAGGAGAGAAAAACATGAAGGCGTAGGCGGGCAGCTCAGAACATGACGGAGAGAAACACCACAGAAATACTGCTTTACCCCTTATTACTGTTAAACATGGAAAAATGTTCCATCAGCTTTTTTAATGGGCATGCACCAGTAACACTTTGTACGAGTAATGACCTTTAGCATTGTACCGATATCAGTACTTATTGAATGAATGAAAAACGTCTGATCTGGTTAATATCTCCTAAAGAAGGAAAAACAGTCAGTTACTAAAACTAACTACTCAAAAAACAAACAAAAAAATTAGGAAAAAGCAGAAAAAGCAGCTAAAATGATAAAATCACTACAAACAATAAGACCTCAATATTACTCAAACTACTGAGTAATGCAAAGTGGCTATAAATACCTAAAACAGCAAAAATAACGATGCAGCAAAAGGCTAAAGGAAAAAAGTATCTACAAAATGCAAAAAAGAAGCTAAGGTATAATATACCTAAATTGTAACTGTTAAATGTCACAAATGCAATTTTTATATATTTCTTCATTTCAGATCTTTAGCATGTTTTGCAGCTGCAGATTAATGTTATAATCCCATGGTAGGAACCATTAGAGCATCATCTCATCTACAAGAGGCTCAAATATAATAATGTACTTATGAATGACTGAATTCAATCTGAGCCGTGAACTGAAAGGCTGTAACGTCGATATGATGACGGAAGACAAACTGTATCTGGACCATCGCTTGCTCATTTCTGGATTAGATTATCTAAAAATCTGTCACCAAATAATTTACTATGGAAGCTTCACAAATGTCCTCCGTGATTATCAAGAGCCGGTTCTCGTTTTGTTTAGGTTATAATATGATTATCAGTTATCATTGAAAGTGAGAATGGACTTTAGTTTTGGGTTGATTCAGGCTGTAAATGTAAACCTTCGTGAGAAAACTTTAGTTTTCGGAGTCTGTTTACATGAAGACGTTGCTCAGACCCGCCGATGCATATTTTTGAAAACGCTCCAATTCCGTCTCTGTGGAAACGGAGGGAAACGCTGCGACTGTGCACTCGCACCACGGCTGTCGCAAAGAGTTTTTCTGCACATGCTCAGTAGACGGACAATGACAACAATGGCCTGCAGAGTGTCACGACTCCCAGTCCATATTCTCCTGACTTTATGACGAAATAATCGGATGCGGAGAAAAAAAAGAAAATCTATTGTATTCTTGGCGATGAGTGTGTTTTAGGGGTGGGACTGTGTTCTTGTTGCTTCCATTAGCATCATGCGAGCGCGTTGATCCCGAGACAAAGACAGATTGTAAATCCAGGCAGGATGGGAAGTCTGTTCCTTTGTGCCTGCTCCTTCTCAACGGTTCCGTCTGTGTGGACGGGTATTTATGACTGCAGGGATCTAATTCTGTTCACAAAGTGGCTTTATAGGAATTTGCTGAAAGAACAGCAAAGAGAACCATCATTTATAAATAATGAAGACATCTTTCTGGAGTTGAGGCTTTAAATGGTGAAAACATTGTGTGTTTTTCTGCTTCAGCCCTCCTGGAGTACTCTCACACACACACACACACACACACACACACACGTTCGCTACTGTGGAACCAGTTATTGTGAAGCCACGAGGACCTTCAGGTGTTTCACACTCAAACAAATCGCTGTATTTCCTGCGTTTTCTGAAGCGTCGAGTCAAAAGAGGATCAAAGTCTGTCGGGAGAAAAGCAGACGAACCGGCGGCTCCGATGGAGTCGGCATGACGGTGGCCATGCCAAACTTTCCTTCCAAAGCCCCGATTGGCTCTCGCCACTGAATTCTCACAGTTTATGTGGTTGCCATGGAGACACCCTGCATTACTCTGGTAACCATGGGGATTCATCTGTTGCCATGGCGCTGCCGCGACAACCAAGTCTGTACTCGGACTAGTTTCCTTCCTTAGTTTTTCATGGTGCAACAACATTGATAGTTTGCACCTTCAGTTGTTAGTTTGAGCAATGGATGACTGTTTGTGATTTCTTTAATACAACATCAATCAAAAACTTTGAGTTTTGATTGACAAGAATTGACTTGCAGGGAAAGAAATGAGATTTTATTCATAAAACTCTACATTTGTTACTTTGCTACAACTGAAATTCCTTTTGATTTCGGTAAATTCACAGATACCACTAAACTGAATAAAAAATGATTTGTTTATATTTTGTTGGATTCAATTACATTAAATCCTGATGGTGTTATCATGTCGCCAAGGACCAAAATCTGTCAGCAATGTTTCCAGCACCTTTTTAAATCTATTCCATGAAGGATCAAAGACAGGTTTGATGAAAAAAGAAAGTCCATTGTTTTTTGTGTGCATCTTGATTCAGATATGAAACTGCAGTTTGAGCGTTCGACAGAATGCTATGTTCTGTGATGAGATGGTGAAAGGAGGGAAAACGTGATAGAAGAACATAGAACAGATTAGTAAACAGACAAGTACTTGTCACAATGACGGCAGAAGAATAGAGAATGTTTGTTTTTTTGTTTTCTTTTTGGCATCGCTCACATGAAAACCCTGATCGTGTCAGCTGGATGAACATTCCTTCAAGTTTGGCAGAAATGAATAAAACAAAAAGGCAAGTTATGCTTCCTGAAGATCAGATTTTGAATTGAACCGTATGTTTAGAAAACACGAAAACAATCTTTTTTTTTTTTTTTTTTTTCCATCTGAGCACCTGATTTACCCTATTTGAGCTGAAAAATGAGCTAAAAGACTCTTTCTTTAGTTTGCTTTCATATATTAAACCACCGTTGTGGATTTCAAGCTGCTTGCAACAAGTTCACACGTGTTTCACTTCCAATCTTTAAAAAAAAACCAACAAGGTGTGCAAGATTGATCACGACATTAAAATAATCTAACTGATTACAAATCACAGTAACCACTGAAAACTAAACCTCATTGCAGAATGAATGTCTGCTATGGTTATTTCCATAAAGCCTGGCATGCATGACATCATTAAAGTGTCAACCCAAACTGGAGAGAAGCAGCTCGTCTCGGTTCCTGGGAGTAGAAACCTCAGGCAGGCGTGTGGGAACCTCAAAAACACTGAAGGCTGAAGTGCTAAAAGCTTTAATGTGCTCGGGTGCGTCTCGCTCAACCCGGGCGGCCGCTCGTGATAATCATCATAATGAGGAGTGTTTATTGTGTCGTGCCCAGCTCAGCCAGGCTTCAGAGACACTGTTCAAAAATTAGAATAATAATCAAAGCCGGAATGGCAACTGAAATGATAGGTTACACCCGTTGAATAACTCCTCGGCACGCTTTGAGGACAAAAGCAGTCAATTCACCGAACAGCTTTTCTTTCTTTCATTTGACAGTGTCACATGTTAAACACTCGCGGTTATTGTGTAAGACTCGTTCTACTGGCACACACACAACAAAAGTTGCTGCATTGTGGTATTTAAGTATTTTTCTATCGGGTGATGCCTGAACTTCTGCAGCAGCTTGAGGTTTGTGAAGCTGTTCTGTTGGATCAGACCACACGGAGCATCACTCCACAACGTGCACCAATAAGCCTGAAACGCATTTCTTCAGTTTGATCACTCTGACAGTTAGTTACCATCGCAGACCAGGAAGAAGCTTGAGTGTCAATATTCAGTTTTGTTCACTACACTTGAGAAAACTGTTAAAATTAGGTTTCTTTGCAATGTTTTATGGGACTGGAACCTTTTCGGCTTTTTTTTTTTTTTAATGCTCCCGTTACAGAGTAAATAGAGGGAGGGAATTAGTACAAATCCATCTAATTTAGATAGAAGAAAACAAAATATGCTTTCTATGTATTTTCAGTTGCTTTATGTTGGTTATGTGGTCACACAAAACAGTTCGTCTTCCTTCTTTTTGGTTCCCATTAACTCCAGTAACCTTGGTGAGAAGAAACCAGTCAAATCGTGTTGAAGCTCATTATCTCACGTCAGCTTCATTTCTTCTCGTTCTCACTCACAGAAACACTAACGACAATATTCGACCCTCCTCTTCCTCCACAGACATGGATTCACGTGTGCAGACTGTCGCGTTGGAGACAAACTTTTGTATTTTTATGGCCGTTCCTGTTGGTTGGGTCACTTCCATGTCAGGGATTTGCTCAGTTTGTATAATAATGGATTTATTGGTTTTGCTTCAGGCTGCTTTCATTTGGGAAATGCCAGCAGGGAATGGCACGGAGTACATTTAGACTTCATAAATGAATGAATAAGTAAATCTGAAAGTCATGTATGCGCCTGTGGCACACATTTCTGTGGACCTCTGACACAGTTTCTCTTTCACTGCCGTGATAAAGGAGGGTTTGGTGTTGATAGCAGCCACTCAGACAAGCAGAAACAAGCTATCACCTCCTATAAACTTGCCGTCAGATAAAATATTATCTAATGCTTTACAATGTGATGCAAGGAAGTGAAAAAACTAGATTGAGCATTATTGAAAACGCTTTGTTGCCTTCAAATGTCCACCGGCACTTATACTGAAGACGAGTATCTGGAATAGGTAATCAATCATTTTCACTGTTGTTTGAAATATGAGGTCGATGGAACTCAAATTTTAAAAAGGTCTTAAGCAGGGGTGTGAGTTTGTAAAAAAAAAAAAAAAAAAAAAAAAAAAAAACCCCAAAAAAAAAGAAAAAAAAAAAAAAGGAGACTAATGCGTTCTATTTCTGTGTCGTC
>OMNM01030530.1:0-11419 GCA_900302745.1 Parablennius parvicornis
TAAGTAGCAAACAAAACCACAAGATATCATATCATTAAGTAATTCAAACACTTGAAAAAAAAATTGAAACCTTAAAAAATAGCCTAAACACCATCACCAGACTACACATTTCACATTGTGACTTTGTGTTTTAATGATTAATACTCAACAATACTTATATACACATTTGCACTGCCTGAAAATGATTTGCAGTAGAATTTTTCACGTTTTTGTCACTTCAGCTTTATAGATACTGTATTTACTCAATACCATTCATGTAGTAATTTTTTTGTCTTTTGAAATAACTTGGTAATAGTGTAAAAATACATAAATGGATCTGAATTTCTTGTCAGCATGAAATTTTTTTTTTTGCAAGTTTTGTGCAATTTGACAAACAGGTATAGCACAGTGGTCATATTTCTTCATTGTGGATACACACTCTGCAGCACTCTCTCAATTATGGCCAAACACAATTTTTTGCTCCTTTGGCAGATTATTATGTTATTATTGACTTTATTACATTCAGAATAGCCAAAATAACTGCATTATTGACAGTTACTACACTATTGCTTGTTCTAACTCATTTTCTGTATTTTGTTCTCCTTAACCCAGGAAACAGTATTTAGTACAGTATGTTTTGTTTTTATCAACATTGTGCATCCATCCATCTATGACAAATGACTATATGCAGTCTCAAATCATTTGTAACGCCAGAGTTGCAATGCAAAGTACATACATGCTACACTTAAGCAGAATCACAAGTTCCACGTCGCGCATAGTTCTTAGTACAAAAGCATTCGGCACGCGGATGTGGTCTGCTTGTGCAGTCCTATTTATGCATTACTACACTTTCGGCAGCAGTTATTACATTATGAAAATATATTTGGGGAAAGGTACTCCTTAAAGTAATAATTGATTAGATCAGCATTCCAACTAACTGTGACAACAAACTACCTCAGCGTATACGTGATATACTCTGCCTTGTTCAGGTTTTAGCACAGCATGCATGGCTTCACTTCACTTCTCACCTCATCTGCTGCCCGCATCTTACGTTAACTTATCTTCACTGATAAACTGCAAGTGGCTGAAAATGAGGACGGCCCACTAACTAACGAAAATGAAATGTAAAAGGGGTTATCAGGAGGAGGGTGGAGAGAAAAAAAAAAAAGGCCAGTGAAGTGTCATTACACAGAGGTATACTTAATGGACCCGATAATAGAACCACATTTTACAGAGCAACTCAAGCAGCAACACCCTCATTGGCATCCCGGGGAGCCGTCCCGTTCTGGAAACAAACCACCATGACGTACAGTTCATTGGCTTTTAAAAATCCTATAAAAGATTCAATTCTTCATTCATTAGGCTTTACATGTATCGATCCAGAATGCAAAGAGTCACAAATAAGAGGACAAGGACGCTGAAAAATGTGCTCTTAAATTCCAGAAAGACATCCACTGATGCTGCTGAGCCTTTATTCAACGTTTTACCTAAAGATGTGATTACAAACATCATAAACATTGTCTGAGGCCACAGTTCTGGAACCATAAAAGACTGATGAGCTCATCTCTATAAGTGAGCTTTAAAAGCTTAAACACAAGATACTCAGTGTGCAGCAGTAGGACTGAGTCACTATTCAAAGGTAATGAAAGACTCGATGGTGCAGAAAATATCAATGCTGCAAGGGGGGGGGGCAGTGATGTATGCATGCTTGCTAAGATGCGATTTTATCATGTCAAGTATTGAAAAACTGCAGCTATATTTTTGTTGGTGTTGATAGTTTGATTTCCTCACTGTGGTAGTTGTACACAGTCATTGTTGCAGTTACTATGCAACACTGAGCTTCTGCAAAAATCCCCTTCATGTAGCAAATGCTTTGACATCACAGTTCAAGATAATCAACATTTATGTTGAGCCATTGCATTTAATTTGCATTTGTATGTAATGTTTTTTTATTGCCTATCCTATCTAAAATTAATTAAAACTTTACTACTATAACGAACTTTCATTTCCTCATGGAAATGTGTGACATTATTACTATTGCAAAAGCACTTTCACAATAAGCTTTATCACACTTAATTCACATGTGAATGAAGGGCGAGGGTAAGTGTTCGAAAGTTATATTGGGAAAACATCAATCATCGTTATAAATCGTCTCCTGCCGCACACAGAAACCCACATCACAGCAGAACTCACTGCATTCTTGTAAGCCGTCCCTTCAATGTTACCGTTTAACACATCTGCACTCACGTCTTCTTCTTTTGTCCATCCATCATTCACCTCTACGCTTGACCAAGGTACTTGACCTGATTCACCTTCACTTCTTTCTACATACATCTCCGCCAACTTCTTTCTCAATCGCAGACACGTATTCCCTCTTGTCTCGACTGACCTTCATTCTCCTCTAGTCACAATTCCGTTATTTTCATTTATGTTCCAACATATAAAATAACACACAAAATAAGTCAATTCAGGGCTCTTGGAGTTCAAAGTTGCCTCTTGATTTGATTTGATTTCCTCTCATAACAATAAATATCACAACGATTCCATTTCAGTTTTAAATAATCAATTTGAAGCTGGTCACATTCTTACATCTTACAACCAAAAGACATCTAAAATAGAGACCGCATCCTATAAGCCCTCTAGATATTTGACTGTGACGATTAACAGGATGTGCGAAGAGGAAACAGACATGTTATTGTCTTCCGACGGCACAGCGAGAGTTTGGGTGCAGGCTGGGGTGGGTGCCGGTGGTGCAGACCGCTACCTATTTTTCAATGTCCGCACAGCCTCCGGGAAGGCAAAAAGCGTGCAGTGTAGTTCTGCATTACAATGACAGTCGGAGAGGGAGCTTTTTTTTTTTTTTTTTGATAAGTGGTATCTCCTTCAGGACTACATACAAGCTCATTCCCGCAGATGCTCCTCCTGCTACGCCTGTCAACTTCTGTCTCAAGGAATACAGATGCAAATTAATATTCATTTGTGAGCAGTTTAAGTAGTTACCATTTTATTGTACCGCAGTTGTTTTTATATATAAAAGCTACAGTTTTGCTGTAATAGTTTACATTGAGCTCTGATCTGCATGTCACAACTAATATCTGTAACGGTGCTTCTACTCTTGAATTGCAGCAAATTCAAATTACGAATAGAAAAATAATTCATCGAACATCAAGAGGTGAAATTAAGAAAAAAAACAAACATCAACTACTCCTTGAAAGAGACAATCATGTGGGTTTTTTTCTTCGATTTTCATCGTTTCTGTTTAAATGTATTATGATCACCTGTTAAAGATGCACCACAGCGGAATGTCATTGTTTTTATTTGATAATCTAATTCGATGTGTTCCAGTGTATATTTCATCATGTTTGAGACCAACAAAAATCAATTGATGAAGATCAAACTATCAGAATTAAACAAATAGTAATAAACAACATGATATTGCACTTGAAAAAAAAAGCCCAAAATGTATTATTAATGTCAAATTATTTTCATTATTAATTTTCTTCATGTCTGAAAGTGTCACTGATCACACGCTTATTGTTTTGCTTGTTTTGTCACATTTTTGGAGTCGTGAAGCTGATTAAATCTTACTGAAGAAGAGACCAGGAAAAAGATCCTCGATGGACTAATTAGCTATTAAAAAAAAATAAAAACTAATTTAGTCTAGCTATTATACAAAGGTTTGAGTGGATTGAAAGGAGACTGTGACCACCAAGATGCACAGAAAACAGAAAATATAAAAGAAAATTGCCATAAGTGTACGGGATTGCACTGAAATTGTTCCATCCATACTGCCTTTTTTTTTTTCCCTTCATTCTGCACACCTCAGACAAAACGAGTGATTTCAGCAGCACTCCTGTGTGACTCAACACAATCCTTCAGGCCTTAATTACCTCTCTTCTCTTCTCAAACAATATAAAATAACCAAGAAAACAGATTAGGAAAAAAATGTTGCCATCGGTGTGTCAGCCTGAGAGCACACAGAAAGCTTGACAGCTGAGAGTTGTGTAGCATTTGGAAGAGGTGCGAGAACTTTGTTGCCATCACTACGTCAGCGCTCGTAGGGATGACTGGCTGCATCAAGGTCGGATGTTTGTTGCCTCTCTGCTGTTAGCTCAGGCCTCAATGCCATCTGTCGGCCCCTGGCTGCGAGTGGAAGCCGAGTTCTGGCTCTTATATGACAGTTTCCACCTACAGTAAGTCTGACATGCATTGTTGAATTATTTGTAGGAAATAATAACTTCTGCACAGCTTTCAACTTATTTGTGTGCTTTTTGTTTTTTTTTCCATTCATCATCGACTACTTGCTTTGAAGCATGAAAACTCTGCACTCAAAGTAATCACTGAGACGGTGCTTCATGTTTAACGCAAGCAAAGAACCACAAGGAAAAACGAAAGAAGTAGCATTCCCTGGAAATTGAATGTATTTTTTCCACTTGCGTCTAAGAAAACAAGGGCTCTTAAAAAAGAAATATGCTGATTTCCAGACTGCAGAGAGTATGTAATCATGTTCTTTAAAAACAAAATAATAAGAGGCACAAATGTAATCTTGACAACCTTTCAATCTCAAATCAACAAGGCTTCTTTGAATTATTACTTTGAGGAAAGACAAAAGTTCAACAGTGACCGCACACAATAAAATATAATAATCTCTTACTGAAAAGGATAAAAATGTAAGTACGAAAATGAAACTGCCCGCAAATGTGATCCATTATGTGATCGTTTTTGGCCACTTGATGGTTGCCTGCACAAACTTGGAATTTGAAGACTTCTCAGTGTCAAATCACACATGGGAGAACTGATCTAGTTAATAATCAATCAGTTCAAGATGAGCTCCTACTGTCACCCTGTTAAACCTCCCTCTCTTCTGTCTCAGGCAAAATATGCTGACGGAAACATCCGACTACATTGCCGCTGAATGTCACGCTGTGTTTATCTGATACTGAGCAAGTTGTATTTTTGTTTTTTTTTGCCGCTCCCTGTTGTGACTGAAGATGCCACTGTAAGAACCGAGTTCACAGAAACACCGTTTTATTCATAGCCACGAGGAAGGCTGGCTACCAATGCATCATATATAAAGTGCATTTGCAGGAAACGCCGGCAACGATATTGGAGATGATGGACCATTCTGCCTGAAACTGAACTGAAAATAAAAATATCGACAATCCGTCAATTCATGGATGAAACCTGCTCCGTCCAGTTAGCACTCTAGCACAGCATTAGCCCAATTAAATATTTTTTTTAAATAGGTTTTAGGCAGCATTAAAATAACAGGACAACAACTAGGTTTTTTGTCCTCCTGTTTCCAAATCCTTGCTCCTGTTACACAGTCTGGTTTCTCTCCACATTTTCATGATGTGAGTTCCTACAAGATGGCAATATTGTAATTGGAGAAAAATAAATGAAAGTGATTGAAATGGAAAATTAATAAAACAATGATAAATAATAATAAAAAGATACATACACATAATGTGAATTTAAAACAATAAGCTACTCAAAGAGCTTAATAAAAGTCTTACATGACAGCATTTAGTAACAACCATAAAAGGCACAAACATTACACATGTGCATTGTAGCTCTAAGACTTCTAGTGACTCAATCTATTGTAGTTTTCTTGTAAAAATATCAGTTTATTTGTAAATTTCCTGTTTGTAAAACCTTAAAATGCAGTAAACTGTGGACATGATGTACCTTAAATTAGTATAAGTTTAACGTGTCTCTTTATCTTAAGTCTACGAAGCGCCACTGGGATTAAACTGAGGCTAATGACGACTGATCTTTGTTGGTGACTCCACTCGTGGATAAAAAATATGTGCATTCATTGACCATCTCCCCTCCGCTTCCATCTCCGCCTCCATTCCTTTCCAATTCCCTTAGCGGGGCTTGCCTCTAGTTATTATGATTCATTGAAACAGTAAATAAAATCTCCATCCTCGGCCACTGATGTAAATGACTGCTTAAATGTGCGCATTTGCATAATAGCGGCCGTGCATCAGCTGACGCGCATTTGGTACCAGTGAATTATGAATCTGATCAGTGTCGTTTCCTATTTGTATGATTTAGGCAAAATGGCTGAAACTGTCTTCCTAAATAATCCACCAGCGTTTGTGTGACAGCTTTGCTATGGCTGAAACTGCTCATAAAATTGTTCTAAAATATCAGCACTTCTCTGGGGGACTCGAAATCCATCATAGATTCTTCATAAAGTGGACTTAATGGTGCGAGAAAGGAGATTAAACAGCTGAGGAGAAAATAGACTTGATGATTGTCAATATGAAGGGCCCCTCCCCTCCTCTCTCTCTGTATGCCAATCCACCCCACAATATGTCTTCTCCTGCACTTTTACCTCCTTGAGGTCCTTCTGCCCTACTTTCACAAAAAAACGCAACTCAGAACCCAAAGTTACAAAAGGTCCAGCAATCTGTCAGAAAGTCCAGTGGCCACGAGGCAGCTGAAATTGGACTGGCCTGGAATGACAATGGAGGTCGAAAATTGATAGGGAGTGACAGTAAGTATCTAGAGGGGGGTCATTTTTAGATTGGTTTTCCCTCTTTGGAGTGAGCGGGAGGAGGACAGAAAGAGGGAGGCTCAAATATCTTTTTTTTTTGCCTGATAATAGAGAGAAAAAAAAATCAATTAAAGAGATCTTTTGTTTGAAGGAAATTCACATTCAGCCAGTTTACTGAGCGAGGACATGTTGCCCCAATAGTAAATAGCAGATATTAGTGTTATATGTTGACTGACCACTTTATAAGGAACACCTGTTCTATCCATCTTCTGCAACAACTCGTTCAACGTAGGATTACTGTGGCTGGAGCAAATAAAAGTGTACAAAATGTACATTTCAAGCACAAAGAAACAACGAGACTGTCTCATTCATGTCAGTGGTTGTTTTGAAGGTAACAAATGTACTCATAACTTCAAGATGTGGTAGGGAGCGAGAGCACCCGGAGAAATTCCACACAGGGAGAATATGCAAATACCTAAATTCCCTTAAACCCAAACTAAATCAGATCTTTTAATTTTATTTTTTTTTACTATGTGGCAAGATCATTTCCCACTAAATGACTGTGTAGTCTTCAGACATCAACTCAAGTTTAAACTGAGCACTAACAAGCACTTTTCATGTTGGATAGGCTGGTTCGATGGGTGAAAACGCCATGTTTCACGACAGATATTAGAGAATAGATTAACACAGAAACAGATATGTAGCAGAAAAAAAAACAAATATCTGATAGCCTGAGTGATCCACGTTATATGTCACCTCTGTTATAAAGAAAAAAAACACAACACTTAGAATACAATGAGCATGTGGTCATCAAAACCGGAAACTGAGGAATTACATAAATATTCAAAACGTTTGTTTATTACAGAGGGTAAAGAGAAAAAGCTTAATTTCAACCAAAAATTACTACTGACAATGAGACAAAACAATGCAGATTAAAACCTCCACCTCTGGCTTGGAGGCTATTTTCATCATAATTTAGATTGCAGTACCACCCGAGTATCAGTGATTACAGCGTAATGGAGCATTGTTGCTGACCACATCCACAGCACGTCATAATGATGGTGCACAAGTCTTCTAATGGCCACACTCAGCTGCATGACATGTCATGTCCAAAAGCTGTTATCACCTCAATCTGTTTATTAGTTGTGAATATAATGATGAGTTTACTGTCCTCCAATGACCTCCAGATGTCACTAACGTGGGGCAACTCGCGTGGGGAAGATATATAGAACATTTGCATCATGAAGTTGCTGCAGATGCTGCGTGATTCATGCATGTGTTCAAAACTCTTGGTAGTGTTTCCAAGACCTTGTGAAATGTATGGCACAAAGAGTTATTGCACTTCTGATGGCCAAAATCAGCCAAACTTGGCTTTTGTGAAGTATAGTTTAAAATAAAATTGCCTGCGAGTTAAAAAGTTGCTGCTGCGACATGCTGACATATTCCTCCAGACATTCCACTTAATGGCTGCACATATTGTGTGAAGATTGCTTAATAAATAATACATGATTAAAATATGTAGCATTCAAAGTCATGTTGGGGAAAAAAAATACAAAAAAACCTGGATAAGATATTTCTATGGAAATAACCTGCTTACTTCAATGCAGTACAGCGTTCGGTCTCACAAGCATTAAATCGAGTCCACTTATAGCATTAAACAATCTCTTCCTTCTAAAAATGCATTACAATAACAAATGTCACACTTAATGACGGCAGAATGCTGTGAGGAAGTCCGGCGCTTGTTAGGGACTAACATTGTTTCTGCAGCGAAGATGAATGGGTGTATGAGCAGTAAAGCTCCACGTGAAGAGTGAAGGAATAATGTACCACAGTTGTGCAGGAACAAAGAAACAACCGGTATCAGGAATGTGTTAAATAAAAAAGGAATAAAAGAGCGGCTGGGGTCAAGAATGTGAGCAGCAAGTGCTTTCATGACGGGAGGCAACAGCCCACATCCTCTTATTTGTTTTGGACTTGGCAACTGAGCCGTGGCCCTGCTCGGATAATGACATTCTCCCGCTCCGAATCGTATTCAGAGAAGCCACGCTAGGTTAAAAGCTTAACCCTTCACTGCATGTCTTTGAGAGGACTGGAAACAAAGCAAATATTGGTTTTAAAGTGTTTATGTTAATATGATTACAATTTCTCAACAGACTGCTTGACAAAAGAATAATTATAACAAAGAGAATGCACAAGACAAACACAAAAAGATCCCATTGAACCAAAGTGAGGAGATACTGAAACTCATTCAAAACTTTTCATCCATGTCAACAATCTTTCAAATCTACACATGTTGAATAACTGAAGGTAGTTAATTTTGGATTTCATTCATCTTCTGAATTTGTTGTCTTTGAATCTCTGCATGAAGACACTTATCTACAATCCATTCAAAGCTCAGGACTTGAAATCCTGGCAGTATTTGGATTCTCTATTCTTCTTGTTTCCTCTAATTCTATTGACAGCACAGAGCACTAGTGCACTTTACCACACAGGCTCCTATAAAATCTATCAGCATCAGCAGTGTTATTCCACAGGAAACTACATGCAAGAGAGCCTTTGGGCTAATGCACCCCCTCCACCGTGGTCTCATTTCCCTGCAATGATTGCATCCTAAGAAGCAAATAAATCTCATAGATTTACCTCCAATCTGCAGTGATAGAAAATCAGCACAGAGATAATGAAACTTCTATGCACTTAAAAGTACACGAAATGCCTCGAAAGAATCCCAGATCTGGTTATTAAAGTCACTTTAATTTGTTTAAACAAAAGTCAGCAGGTGCGCTCAGTATGAAAAGTTGTCATTGATGAGAGAAAAGTTAAACGCTCAGACATATGGACATGAGTCTAAGCTATTGAGTGCATGGTGAGATAATGATCAAAGTTTGCTCTTCATGGGCACTTTTGCAAACTTCAGTCACGATCTGACCTCCATTCCGAAAGATCTGTTTTTATCCATTACTGGATAAAGTATTTTCATGATGTTGGGTATCACAGCTTTTATACATGGACTTCCACACAATCTGATCATAGTTTCATAATCACTAAACCACTGAATAAACCTGAGATTATGCATAATCTGTGTCATAACTTGCAGCTGTTTTTTTTCAGACATTCGGCTGGCTATTTTATTCCATTTGTAGCAGGTTCACTAAAATAACTGAACTTCATAGTTGCACAATGAGGTTATACAGTCCTGATTTCTGTAAACTTTATCTGTATAATTATACAGATAAAGTTTTCGTTAATCATTGACGATTTTATGATTTCCCTGAACAAAAACAATCTGCATGACCAGATTCCACAGCAATTTCAGAAACTTTGGGACTGCACAGATAGGTAAATTTACTTTTACATGGATAGAACGCATTTTACTGCGTGGGGCTTCTTAATGTTCTTTAACATATCCACCAAACTTGGAGTTCAGTAACTTGCCCAAGGATAGTTCGAAATTCGGATGAAAAATCTAAAGAGCTTCATCCTACAACCAACTTGTGTCACTCTTCTATCTAAGTCACAACTGTAGTCCTTCACGTTTGTAATTCAATTCAGTTCCCATATACTTTTTAACCAAATTGTGATGCATAGTTTAAATTTCTCATTTCATTTTGTTCAATTCTTATTTATGATGAATTGCTCTGTGCCAACTTATGTTGGGATCTATAAACACATTTGTGATAAATAATTTTGTGCAATAGATTTGTATTAGTAGAACTTGTACTTATCTATTCCGTCTAAAATCATACCGTACTTTTGTTCAATTTGATGCTTTTCAATGTTTATTATGATGTCACTATTTCATGTTTTATGGGGTTTTTAACACAACAGAAATATTATCATTTATGACTTTTTTGTGTCATCCTGTGGTTTTATACATCTTCAAAATGATATATATATGTATATTTTATTTTGTATACACATCCAAAATCCAAATAAATGCTTTCATTCATTCATTCATTCATTCATTCCTTATATAGCACCAAATACAACAGTCATTTCTAGGTGTTTATTTACAAAGAGAAACCCAACAAATCCACATGAGCAAGCGTGAGTGAGTATTTAAAGAAAAATCCCCCTTGAGCAAGAAGAAACATTTACCTTTACTAGGCTCAGAGGTAGCGGCTTTCTGCTATTAAGTTTTAACTTCACACACTAAATCATAGTTAATAATTTGTGAGACGCTGCAGCAAAGTTCACATGCATTGCTTTGTTTTTTCCCCTTTTAATATTATGTTCGTTAAAGCACATAGATATTTTCACATCATGTGGGGAAACATTTCATGCTGCTTTTCATCTCAAATGAGGAGTCATTAATAAACGTCAAGAGTAACTGTCAGATCCTCTCAAACACACACAGACACACTCGTTTATGGATCATTGATAGCAAATTCACCAGCGGTTCATGACGGTTGAAAAACTCGAGCTCTGATGGATGAAAGCAGCCCGGAGTGTCTGCTCTGTCTGGGAGTGCTTTGCTCTGGATTAGCCAGTCAATTCTCATGAGCAGAACAATCTTCCTACATCGCCTGGGGAGATGACAGGGTCACGGCTAATGGAAATGGGGGAAAGGAAGAAGAGGAAGAAAAAAAAAGTCCCACCTTTCCTTAGGGCACTCCATCACAGAAATCACACTAATATTGTGTATTAACCAAGACAAGAATGATGAGGGATTGGTATTGAGGGTGGACTGGCTTTTATTGGCAAACAAACCAACATGGGATTTATGATGTGTGCCCTCATGTAAACATTATCGTTTGAAGTTCATACATACCAAAAAAAAAAAAAAAGAAAAACTACAACTGTAATCCACAGAATTGGAGGTCGTCAGCATGAATTCACATCAGAAGGTATTTAAATGACAATGTCACTCGCTGCATGAATCCCAGTACCCCCCAGTCAGTCAGTGTCGATCAAGCAATCTCGACTTTTAACATCACA
>OMNM01030534.1:1685-26394 GCA_900302745.1 Parablennius parvicornis
ATCACAATATTCCATCCGCCGCACACTTCCATTGTGAATTCCATTTTGCTGTCGTGTTGTGTTGTTGGCCCCTTTGGGCCACCGTAAAAATCACCTCTGCAAAACAAATATTTCTGGACAACAATCACTTCCTAGGGAATTTAACATTTTGTCGCTTTGTAGATGCACCATTTCCAGATTTACATCCACAGAACGACATTTTCAAGATGCCTAGGCCCAGGGGAGTGAAAAATATGGAAAGCAGGCCAGAAATGGACTTTCAGAGAATCTTTTCCATGACCTTGCAAAATGAAAGGAAGAAATATTGTCTCGCTAAAATAGTATCTGCAATTTATCTTGACTATTTATTCTTTTATGGTGAATCAAACTCTGATATTTGAACCAAGAGAGATCACTGATGCAACATTCGAAACTAGCTGCCTTATTGCAGTAGCATTAGCATTAAAATTGAAAGTGAATTTATCAAAACAAACATGCTGAAGGCTGCGGAATGTCTTAATTTTAGGATTTATTTATTTATTTATTGTTCATTTTACCGAATCAGAGAGTATCTTTCAAAGGTTTTGTTAAAACGTTGACTTTCCCCCCCAAAATTTCTTGAATTTCCTTCAGGAGAACAAATGGAACATTCGGAAAAATGTTGTGTTGTCATTTTACTGGTCTGGCCCAGTCTAAATCAACTTGGGCTGCATTTTGCCCCTGAAGTAAAATAAGTTTGACAGCCCTGCATTTAGTCCACATGGATTCATTCTAACAAAATCAGGTTCTCTCATTTTTCATATCAAACTAATGGAACAAGTCATTACTCTAGATACTAAGAAGGGACTTTAAAAAAAAATGTTCAAAAGATAACACCAAAAGCGGTCAAAACATGATCAATAGATATACATTTATTTTTAGTTGATAATTTTTAGAAATGCAAATAAAAAATTTTTGTACATATACAATGCAATACAATGTTTCCTTCTGAATCACTCTTGTATTACTTTGTCAGAAAGAGAAAATCTAGAACACATGCATATATTGCTACCAGAACATGAAAGGCAGATTTTATGGAAATCTCAGAGATGTGTTGCTTGTTTGTCTTTGTGTTTATCTTGATGAGTTACATCATTTTCTAAACTGAAATCAATTCCAGCCTCAACACAAGCATCTGAAAATGGACCACATCAAAACGATTTCCCATCTAACGATTCACAAACAGATGTCACCAAACAATCGGAAGATAAAAAAGAAAGCTCTCTTTGATAAAACATAAAGCTCACATGGATTTGTTTTTAACATGACTTGTCTTGGGGAAAATCCAAATACAGGGTTAATGTCCATTTGTTCATCATCCGGTGGTAGATTGCTTGAGATTGTCGACCTCATTGATGAGAAAAGCGGATTTGTTAAGATTGTCTGGGTACAAAGACTGTGAAGTATTCTGGAAGGCCCAGAGGTCGCTCAACAGAACAACATTCAAAAGAAATACACAGAAACAAAATAGGTGAAACGAAGTGCACTGTTTGCAAAGGTTTTATCTGTAACCAAGCAGCAAGCGTGTGCAAGTTCATTTCTGATCCAGTGCTGGTGTTTGATTATGACCTCACTGATTTACCCAGTAGTGGATGGAGTGGGAAGTCAAAGTTTTCTGTTGCAGATCTCTTCTCCTCTGAGACACGTCATTCCATGAAGTGCGAGCAGGCCACAGCTGCTTCAGTCTGCCACGAAGCAAACTCAAAACAAAACTAAACTATGAGCATTCTGGACTGCATCAAAACGTGGATTTTCCTTTGAGTAGAAAACAGAAAAGAATTAAATGTTCAAGACTGAGAAGGTGGAAAAGTATTTTTCTTTTTTCTTTTTTTAAATCTACATTTACCAAAGTTTCCCACAATTCTGGGGGATTTAGGTTGTATTTGAGTGAGATAGAGGTCACATAATGGTGCACACATCATTTATGGTTCTTTTTGTTTAACCTGTTATTATTTTAACTGCAAGTGCTCAACTTGCACCCCCATGATGAGGTGCAAATTGGGCATTAAAAAAAAAAAAGGGTTTCTGACTAAATTTGCTATGGGTGGAATCTGAAACAAAACAGCAGACAACCATGGACAACTCATATAAAGTTAAGCTTACATTTATTTAGGGCCCAAATATATCACTGGTATTCAAGGTAACGTCCATGTTAGCACAATCAGACAGGTTTTGTGTTGCCAGCAAGCTCAGTGAGCAGGAAACAAAGCTGCACAACTTTGGATTCAACTGTTGTGTTCGGACACAGTATCTCCAAGTAAGTACTGTGGTAAGTAATCAAATTACATAAACAATTCCTACCAGAACTGTGCAATATGAAACTTACAGGATTGGGAACTGCCCAAAGGTATGAATCAGCCAAATACAGTACGAGAATAATATAAACCTTGTAGGACACACAATGCTATTTTTCCCCTTTTTTGTAAGTGGCTACTCCCGCCTTTACAATTAACAGCCTGTCACTGCATTAGCACAATACACTTTTCTAGCTTTTTTTTTACACTTAATAGTCTTTCTGCTACAGCTGTTATCCAAACCCTCGTTCTCCTGATTCACAACCAGCACACCACTTGCATACAAAAGAATCACTGCCAGATTGTCTACAGACCTTCCTGTCTGTACCTGGAACATGTACCATGGCCTGGACTCTGGAATACACTGGGAGCTTCATTTTAACAGTGAGGAACAATTATGCACCACTCACATGCGAGTTAGTGAGAAAGGACGCCATGTTATCTACAGCAGTTCACTGCTCTGATGATTGACTGCAAACTTCGGATCATTCAGCAGGGCGGAGAGGTCATAATTCCCTCTTGATTAGAGCCTCCATTTGACCGGAGATGATGCTGATGACTTATTTTTTGATTTGGGGTGAATCAAAACTTTGTATATCCTCGAGGCAAAATTATAAAAAGAGTGATTGCAATAAAAACCGATGACACGGGCCAAACCATCTGTTTCAGTTTTGCAATTACAAATCTGCTTTGAATGGTTTGTGTCTAAATATTATTTTAAGCTAAAATGTAATCGATTAATTTTCTGTAAATATTTATAGCAATATTCAAGTCAAATGTGGCGCTTCATACATGAAAAGCTAATGCCTTCATTGTCCCATGTCTTTTGTCTCTTTCCTCATGGTGAAAGTATTTCACACTGCTCAATATAGAACCGTTTTCTCCAATAATGCTTTGATTAATCAACACTCAAACACATGCGAGCTGTTTCTGGAGCATGCTAGGGTTTCTAACAGATGTTGCGCTCCTCTCGCCACTGGCAACAGAAATTGTGCCAGAGCCTCGGCTGATTGTAAATTTTGTAATTTTTTTAAATAACATGATCTTTTCCTCTGTCGGGTTTCAACTATTGATCTTTTCCCTGTCCCTCTCCCTTGTACTAAGTCCTCTTTGGATTCATTGGAAATTCCCTCCTGGGATAATGATTGGTTGAAGATGATCTCACTATGCATGTTCTTCGTTAGAGAAGGTTCAAGGCTGAGAAGCACGTCCAAAGAAAGTGGCTGTCTTTGAATCCTGCACCTTTAGCGTGAGTGTAGCATTAGCGATTGCCAGACTGCATCGGGAAGGAAAAGTTAAATAACCAACAATAAAAAAAAAACAAAAAAAAAACCCAAGAGTGAATAAACATACATCAGGATTTTATTGCTTCTGGATTCCATGAAAGATTTCTTTTAGAGAGAAACTAATCTCAGGTTAAAAGAACACATTTGTTCATTGACCTCTGAGTTGTAAGTAGTGCTAAGAATAATTCCGAAAAGATTTTTTTAATCATGGCACTTTGTTACTAAGTAAATGAACCAGATAAGATAAAAACACACATGCAGCACAAAACCAGGCAAGTGTCATTTGTTGATGGACCATGTACGTATAATATTGCTTCAAAAAAAGAGACATAAAAAACATTTTTTGAATCATTTATTGTTTCATGCTTTACTTTCCTTCAGAAAACTTGTAGGTTCTGTGCATCTCGCTTTGCTTGTCAGTCAACATTTGCACAAACATATTCAGCCTCTTTAGCTTCAGCTGCTCCCAAAGGCATGACATCATATTCTACGCACGCACGCACTCATTCACTCACTCACTCGCACGCACGCACGCACACACACACACACACACACACACACACACACACACACACACACACCCAGTATTTTCACTCTCTGACGAGGAACTACTGGCCAGAAGCACAAATGGATCCACTGATCTGTGCAGCGAATGCTGTTCCTCTTGAGCTTTGGGCGTTCGCACGTGTTGCTGTCCGTTGACTCTTGGAAATCGGTCATACTTAAACAATGTGATAAGCTCCCAGACAGACCAGATATTTAGTTTTCCAGGCTGAACAAAATAGGAGCACCTGCACCTGTTTTATGTCCTCGAAATATTTCCTCTCTGTTTTCGTTTTTCGAATAATTACATTTATAATTTTTTGTTTTGGCAGCCCGGTTGAGCTGATAAATATTTTCTGGAAAATTCATTTTAAGTGTCAGTAAAAACAGAAGATGGATCAAGTTTTCAAACAACAATGTTAATCAAGAAATGGAAGTCCTGTCAAAATGAATTAGGCCTGATTCTTTCCCATGTCGGACATTTTGGGCTTGTAATTTTTTTTAACCATATGCATCAAAAAGCACGAAATCCGAATACAAAGTGTGAAATTAGCACTAGTGGCAGATTGGGAGCAGTTTCTGTCACAGTGCATCTATCACGAGGTGAATCCTGGATCCTACCCTCAGCCTCCATAAATTTGAGATCCATAGTTGCGGGCAGCTGGTTCTTATTTTGAGTTGGAAGACCTACAACTGAGCTGTCTGGCACTGAGCTGCGCCGGGAAAGAGCGTACAAAGACTGTGGGGCAAACCCTGGATAGAGAATATAGAGCTGATTACAGAGCAAGAAAAATGCCTAAAATATGTGTTCCTGTGGTAAGTGGTGGGATTACCAGTACTGCTTGTCTTTAAATGTCACGGGATTACTAGTTATAAATAAATAAATGATGTGTACATTTATCAGACATTGAGTTGTGACTCATTTTTAATATCAGCGGGATTACAAGAATTATTCAATGTGGTGACAATTTTCTCTGGTATTATTATTCCCTTCAGAGTTTGACTACCATTTTAATTTCTTTGTTCCATTGTGCAACATGACATAAATCATTTTCAAAATAAATATATAACTCATGATCCAAGACTGACTATTTCTTTATGCAGCCAACAGGTTTATTTATTTATTTATTGCTTTGTTTTTTTCCAACAGTGCAGTTTCTGGATAACAATGATTAGCAAAAGAGAGTTCATGTGACCGGCATCTCTATGTACAAATGTCTTCAAAAACTATTATAAATCTTTTTGGGGATCCTAAGATTATACTCTACATAATGTGTACTATTTTTACATTGGTCAGACATGAAGAAATGGGGAGTAAAAATCAAATAGTGCTCATTCCACTCTAAATATGTCACTTCCTATCCGTCACAGCAGCTGCAGCTGAGACGCTGAAGCTCGTCAAGTCTGGCACCTGGTCAAGGCCTCGAGGGGTCGACCGACCAGGTGTGTTTTCTGGAAAACAGCCATTGGATGCTCCTCTACAGTTATTAATACTAATAAATAAAAATCATTGATCAACGATGTCTGGATCAAATACTCTCACCTCCATGCAACACCATTTTTGGCACGAGGCTGCATACCTGCATATTACTACCGTTTGTTTTTCTAGAGTCGTTCATTTCAGCGTTATACGGCTATAACACAGATCGTTGATGATAACTGCTCACAGGCGCGATCGTTACCACCTCAGCTTGTGCTAACAAATACCTTTGACCGTGTAAGACCATGCTGACATGGAAAATTGATACAGAGGAATGTCAAACCTCTTCATTGTAAACAGACTACTGATAGACTGTATACAACGATGTTCCTCAGGGCAGGTACATGTGTGGAAAAGCCCATCCCTTGTAAAAGTCTGTGCAAGTTAGTAATTTACTTCAATCCATTTCTGGCCATTAAACAGTATTACAAAGTCCCATCTAGCTCTGTGTGTGAATTTGATTTATCCATACATACACATATATAAACACACCTATCTACATACACACTCATCTATACACACACATACACAGAAAGGTATTGAAACATAATATGGCCTTGTTTTTTTGTTTTATTGACTACAAAATGTGTCCAAATTTACAAGCAAATTCAGTATAGACAAAGGTACAGTACTTACCTAATACTGCACAATATTATTTTACATTATTTTATGTTCAATAGACATTATTCTAGTGTGTTTATTGAGTATGCCCATAGGAAACAATGGAATGAGTTAGTCTTGAATCACCTGATTTGAAGTTAATGCAGAAAACCATGAAATTCCAATATCTTCAAATACTTTTACTTGCATGTCCTTGATTTTCTGTATGGCAGAAATTGGTCTGTGTTGAGGTAGGTTCACAAAGGTTTCCCCAATCTATCTTGTTTATATTTCTCTTATGCAACTGAAAAAAAGCTGAGTCCATATACGTACACACCTGGTATGTTGCGATTTAACAACCCATATACTATAACTATACGACTCCTTTTCATCACCTTATCGGACTGCCAGGTTGTAAAGCATATAGTCTTTGCACAATCATTAACTTGTTTTTACTGAATGCTGCTGTCTCGCATTTTAATGAGCAACATGATAAATAAACATTCATAACAATAAAAAGCCCACTGTCGCACGTCAGTCTGTCTTAGACCAAAACATTGCCCCAACAAAACAAGGGTCCAACACACGCACACTGTAATGCGGCACGTTCAAGTACATGTGCTGCAGCAGGATAATCATTACATAATCCTTCAAATCACACATGTATTTCTGTGTAGTATTCAAAAACTTTACATCATCTCTGGAGATACCCAAATCCCTGCGGTAAGGCAATGCTGGAGCTAAGCAGCTGCAACAAATACGTTGTATGACATTAACAACATTCAGACGCCAGCTGAGCTGCACACAGTAAAGAATTGGCAGCCTCAAGCAAAAAAAAAAAAAGCTGAGTTTTGTATCATTTCATCATAATTTATCTGAAAAGAGAGAAAACAGCTTTATTACACAACTGTATGGGCCTTGTCTTGAATATTCTAATTTATAAATTAAATTGTGTAACAAATATGAATTGCTTATTCATTTACGTTCACACTTTTGTCAGTCATGTAGATTGTCTGCAACTGTCAGTGATGGTTTACCTTCTGTTGGACTGGAGATATGTCCTGGCTGTACCTGCCTGCTGCCCTGCCTTGAAAAGATGGATAAAGCAGCATAGAATATAAATGGTTGGAATACAAACACAATAATCTTTGCTCTCATTGTACCTGCAACTACAACTTTGAGTGATTTCAGCAGGACTGAAGCAGAAAAAGTGTTGTTACACTGTGTTGATAGTTTAGACTGCACACATGCAACTCATCTCCCCATGGTTTTGTGACTAGTAAACAAATTCCCAAAAATCATTAATTTACACTAATATTGTTAATTTTAAGCACATTTGAAACACTATAATTACTCCAAATTATTATATTACTCAAAAAATCCAGCATAAAAAAAAGTATGCATATCAACTAAATAAGCTTCCATAATTGAATCCTTGCCATAGACATGTTTAGTCACAATTTGGCATTCTGGTAGTGAGGATGACATTTTGTGGCCTTCAAAATTATCACATTATCTGAGGAATCCATGTATGAAAAAAAGCTAATATTATTTGTTGTTGTATTCTAATATATTGTAACATCTCCGCAGTTGTGTTATAGTTGTGGTTTTAATGTTCGATAATGATGTTCTGATTGTTCCGATTATTTTGTTGTCGTTTGAATGCACCATTGGACTGAGTTGGAATGTAAGTGGGTGCGGATGGAGAATGGGGGTGGGTCAGGTGTGCAGGGGTGACGAGACGTGGAGTGGGAGGTGAATAAATGAGGGAGCAGCCTGATCAGTTTATACCTGTTGCTTTGTTGTGTTGCCGTGGTTACGGCTTATAGTAACCATGTTTGGTAATAAAGCGGGTTTGCAGTCAAGAAGGTCGTCGTTCTTGACAAGGTCCTACGGGACGTTACAATATCTTAATGAGGCAGACAGTAATATAAGACGAAAAGATTAATACTCTGCTGTAATATTTGGAAATTAACAAAAGCCCTCGTTCACAATTTTATTATGCACATTTTATTTACATATTTATTGATCACTTGATTTAAAGCGAACAGCCATATTGGTTGTGAATCCTTTTTATCTTGTCAAAATACAAAAGTGAAACTCACATTCAAAAACATGAAATATTTCGGTTCTGTGGAGTAGAATCATAACAACTGGGAAAAAAAAATACTGCCGTCTTTATTTGCCCTATGATCACTTACAGAGGTAAAATACAGCATTGGAAATGCTGTTTGAAACGTATTAGTTTTCTTTAGTTCACTGTCATGCATTCAGGGTGGTGAATGCCTGCACCAGAGGCTTACAAAAGTCTTTACAAGCAGTCTGTTTACACACACAAAAAGCAAACAGTCTGTCAGTGGCAAAATATATCTTACCTTTCACCCATATTTACCCATTGGCATTTCTCTTGCTCACTTACATTACTTACATGAAGGGTATTCTAGTTTCATTGTATAGCTATTACACAACATGCCTATCACATACAGTATGGTCCAGATGGAGCACGAAACAATCTTTCATATTGGTGATTTAGACAAAGAAATTGCTACATTGATTCAATCTCTTCTGATTGTTCCACAGTTTTTTTTTTTTTTTTTCACTTCTCCAGCACTCGACCAGGAGCGATGGGGATGCATTCAGTTTCTGCGGTGAGCCAGAAGGTGTTTTTCTTTTCCCTTTTGGATTCACTCCCTTGGCTTTCGCTGATGCCTGACCAGCCTTGCTCTCCTTCTCATTCCAGCTGTAAAAGACGAAGCAGAAAAGACAAAGTTAATCAAGGATCCAAACAAAATGTGTAGAAAGTGGTTGCCAATGTGAAACAGTGAAGGGAAAATCCAACTGTGATAAATTTCTTTAAACAGTGGAGGCTTTTTGAAGCATATTTTCCAGAGATGATTATAAGGATGTTTGGCAAAGGTTACTCTGTCTCTGTCAACAGTCTGTATTGATAAATGAATCGTCAGCTAATCGTGTTCTTACCTGGAGCTTTCCTGGCAGCAGCAAATTTACCTCCCTCTGTGAAAAGACAATTTAGTCAATCAGTGCGTTTGGACAAACAAACTCCACGCTCATCTGTTGTATTTACCTCTAATTATTTTGGTGATCCTGTCCGATTCCTCTTCAAGCAGATTTGGGTTTCCGTGGATGGTGGTGATCTTAGAGAAGTCTGGGCCTGAACGTCCGGAGGACAAAACCATTACCTCTGACGTATTGAGCAATTTTCCCCTCACATCCAACACAAGATACAAATTAATACAAGTTTTGAAAATTCATCATTGATTTCCAACCTTCAAGGAATCAATTATGTATAAGCTACAGACATGAACATTTCACTACAAGACAAATGTCACAGAAACCTGTTTGGTAATAAGAGTTGGAGGAAACCCTACCCTCAATGATATGAGGCTTGTGAACCCTGGTGTTTCTGGCTCCACCTTCAGACGGGCAGCGGAGAATGGTGTTGAAAGTCAATTAACGATTTAGCAACTGTGCCAACTGACAGACGAACATACTGACTGGAACATGTGCACCCCATTAAAAAAAAAAAAAGTAAAGAAAACACCTCCTCCGCCACCGCCAACACAGAGTCAAGCACAATGTGTAGTATTTATGAGCACACGCGCATACAAACACACTTGCAGAGAAAGTGTGAAGTACAGGTATCGTAGTTGTGTTGTCAGCTCAGAGCAAATTCTTTAGCTTAGCCCAATACGTAAGCTGCAAGACACCAGAGAAGCTGAAAACAGATGAAAGCTTGCCTGCCACTGCACCCAAAGGCCCAGTGGTCCGAACTGGCCACCCCAAAAATGGCGCATGGCGAATTTGAACACAGCTGACATATGACCATTACTTCTAAATTAGAAATGAGTAGTGATGGCGTTCTTGCCAGAAGGACAAGAACATGGATAATGAGATGAAATCAGATGGTTACATGGTGAGATGAAAAGACATCCAACTCATGATGCACCACAGATAGTTGAGGAAGTTTATACCTAACTATGCCTAACCATGACACGGACTGTATGAACTCAACATACTCTCTCCTTAACGAGCCTCTACGAGCAAAATAAACCAGAATCAGCCTGCAGTGACAGGGATTGTGGCTGGTGAAAATATTCTGTACAGAGCTGTGCGGATAATCATATAAAAATGAGATGATTGTCTAAGCTATTGGACTTTGTTAGACACTGTCATGAACTTGGAATATGAACCTGGGGTAGAATGATAAATCAGGCCTACAAAACTGTCAGAAAGTTTTCAAAATAGAGGAAAATAGGCTCCTTTCTCATCTTATGGAACCGTTTTCACCCCAGAGCTGAAAAGCCAGATTTAGAAGATGATGAATTTCAGCCTGGGTAAATCTGTTTATTTCATTAGCTGCTGGGTGTGGGTACATGTGTGTCTGTGAGTTTGTAATACAGCTATAAGGAGTTATATTTTCTACTACTGCCATCATGCTTTTGATTTTTAGCAGATCTGTGTACATTTTTATTATGCTACAAATTTCAGTACGCTGTTTTATTGAAGTTAAAGATGCTGTGAATGATTTCAATAAGCTGACAAACTCAAAACTAGAACAGTCTCCCACGGACGCACACACACACACATTACTGCAGTAGCAGAAGCTGTGACTGGACAGTATCCAACCACAGCAGTGCAGGATGTAAACCATATGGGTGTCTGGTATGTTTCTGAAGCGTTAAAGATAAAGTAATGGCTAGGAGCTGAAAATTCCAGCCAAAACAATCAAGTCACTGCTTGTGCAGAAACTACTAAGTAGTTTGTGCCTAACGACATTCATTATGTATATGAAATGGGTATAGTTACTGAAATAAAATCTGTAAAAAGCTCGCAAAAAGCTTTTCCTTGAAGTGAATTTTGGTGCAAAACATGAATGTCTGATAGATTAATTAACATTGCCGGCAAAGGAAAAGAGAAGATGGTGCAACAGTATCACTTTTGTAAAGAGTGGTTAGAAGAAGCATGAAAGTTTGTAGCTCTTGACTTCAAGAGTTTTTTTTTTTTTTTTTTTTTAACTCACCCTGCTTTCCATCTGCATCAACGTCTGTACCTGCAATTAAAGGCATCATGTCACATGATTTGACTTTGTTTTCACCATCCGGACCACAGAGAGCCACGTTAGTCTCACAAGAATAATGAAAAAATAGGCTACTAAACAGTTGGTAATAAAATAATTATGATTGACATCTAGTTCAAATATGATTAAATTCACTTATCACTCTTCCCATCACGTGTGAAAATTGGGAATGGATTTGACTTGAGCAAACAGGTTAACACTTCCACATGTTTGATTTAACTTATCTGCACTAGAAATATGAATGATTACCATCTTTTTTTTTTCTCAGCTTACCATCGATGACCCGTGTAACTTTATCTATGGGAGGCTTTCTTTGAACCACCCTGGTCACTTTCTTGATTGAAGGTTCGACCGCAACCACCCTGGTCACTTTGGTGATGGAGGGCTCTCCCTCTTTGACGATCACGGGCTTGCTTTCAACAACCACTTCAGTGACAACGGGCTCCGTCTCGATGACTCTCGTTACCTTGGTGATGGATGGCTCACCGTCAATAACTTTTGTAACCTTGGTGATGGATGGCTCGCCTTCAATGACTCGGATCACCTTTTCTGACTGAGGGACTGCAGAGACGGAAACTTATTATGAGAATTGTCTGAAAGTGACATTGTGATCTTGAAAACACTTCCACATGTTCATGTTTGCAGTCAGAGAAGAATGGAATAACCCTTTCCAGCTGATCAGTAGAAGTAGATAACGGCCCTTTTATAGGGCATGACATCGAATATTTGTAGGACTAAGAAAGTGACAGTAACTGCAACATTAGTTTTTATAACATTGAAACCTACTATACAGAGCAATGAAAATGGAAATCCAAGTTTATGTTTGCCATTGCAAGCAATTTGAACATGATGTGAGTAGAGAGATAAATATTGCTTTATAAATCCATTTTTTTCTGCTGTTTGTATAATCAATAATAAAGAGATCTTGTTTGACTTTCATCCTTTCATCATCTATTTAACAGTTGCACAATGTCACAAAGAAAATACGTGTTGAATAGAAATGAAAAACTCAACTGTTAGGTTGAAAGTAATGGAAACATAAGACATGGACATTATTCAACAAGCCCTCACCTGTTATATGAATATAACTGTAAGTGTTATAGATCTCATTTTGAATCTGTGTCAAAAGAAACTTCAGCCAGGAACATTTTTCAAATTTTTTTTTTTTTATATAGTTACTGCTTCTGAGTGATGATCTTTTTGTCTGACTGTATAGGAGATGAAAGCAGACAGATGTGTGGTTGTATCAAAGGGTGTGTAATCTTTGGCCTTGGGTCCCTTGATACGTGGCTTAGTCTTGTAATCAGAGCCAGAATCATGTCCATGCTTCAAACAGTGTCTTAAGGAGTTTTTTTTTTTTTTTCTATTCCGATCAAAAGTGAAGTTACTTTCAAGTCTGACTCACATACTGCAAGGATGTGCATCATCTGGATGATAAATCATTTCTCCTAATGTCTGAATGATGAAGGTGCTAAAATGATGTCAACCGTATTTATGTGTTTATAAACTTAGGTCAACATGAGGGATGGTTGTCTTGCTTTATGAGGCACTCATCCAATTCAGAAAGACTCACAAATCAACATAATCCCAAAAGCCATTCTGCTGTTTGTTACTGTGTAACAGATGTTCAGATGTGTTCTCATGAGATTCTTTAATCTTAGAGTTTTCATTTTAGCATCTCAAGCTTCATAAGTGAATGGGAGTGCATTATCAAATCTAGATCTGCCCTCAAGTAAAGCAAAAAAAGACACGAGGGCATCATAAAACCATTGTTTCCTGAATTGATAAAACAAAGTGAGGTCTTCATATAAGCACAGAGGTTCAAAGAAATAGTAATCTTTTTTTCCTGCATTATTATTGGAGACAAAAGAGTCCAGAGAATAAATGCAAGAAATAAAAGGCCACAATGTGCTGTATTGGTTAGCTCTCTTGTCCAATAGTGAGAACATCCCTAGGGTAATGTTTTCTAAACATCAATTTGAAGTTAAGTGCTGACTCTGAATTGCCTGTTGGGGTAAATGCCTGTCTATTTCTGTCTGTGTGCGTGTCTGTTTGCCGTTTTATAGACCGGCGTACCTATGTCCCTTGCCTTCACCCATAATCAGATGGGAATAGATCCACTGCCCTCACAACCATGGATTGGACAAAGCAGTATAGACAATGGATAAATAGACAGATTTTCATTCTTGTTCAATCACAGCAGATAATTATAATGTTTGAAAATGAAAAAAACCCTCTGCAGTTCTTCTCCTGCTGCTACACAGTCCATGTAATGTATTTAATCACCTCTGAAGGTTTAATTTTCCGATGTAACCTAATACTTCAGTGCAGGCTTATTTTTTCGCGTGATGGTAGACTGGACTCAGCCCAGCTGAATGAGCAACATCCAAAAGTACACTACGGTCGCTAACCCTCTTATCCTCTGACAGCGTAATTACCTCATCCCAACAGGAACTGATTAAATGAGCCAGGAGGTCCAAGTGGACTTGAGGAGTAAGGAGAGTGAAGAGAAACAGAAGGAGATAGGACTGGGGAAAAATGTCTCCATGGAATTATGATGCACATATTAAATGTTTGCATTTGCTGGATGGATTTCATCGACCAGTTTCAAAGGCTGCCATGACTCATGGTAAAGTTATTTAAAGTCCAAAGATGATTCAGATAATTCAATAACAAGGTCAATTATTGGTCTTACCTTCAATATAATGAGTAGTTGTGATGGTCTTTTCTGTGAAAGCATAACATTGGACTTTAATCTATTGTACATATGTTAGGGTTTGCACATCACAGAGAAACAGTGGCACTTACTGATGAAGGTGAGTGGGATCTCAGTATAAGTAAATCCAGAAATAAACTACAAAAAAAAAAAAAAATAATTCAGAGTTAGAAGGAAAAAGACACATAATTGAAAAAATCTTACTTATCTGTATATTATGTATACCCCCCCCTTTTTTTTAATTTACCTTTATCTGGATGTATCTAATCAGCTTCCTCAAGAGGACCAGGAGGTCCTGACGGCCCACAGGCAGGTCTGGAAGTAATAACACACAAATATGTTTTGAACTGAACCTACTCCCTGACACTATCCCACAATGCATCCTTGTTATGTGCATGTATGGTACAGAATGCTGTACTCACCCCCAGGGTAGAGAATGTTCCTCACCACATGGATCACACCATTTGTTGCCATTAAGTCACTGTCAGGCACATCGACAGAGTTGACATGGATGGAGTTGTTTACCTGCAAACACAAAACAGTAAGTATACACCTTCTTCACAGATACAACAATACTGTAGACTGCACTCTCAGTTGCAACACTTCCTTTGATGACTATATTTATCGTCAACATTTAAATGTTTTCTGGACCTGTAGAAGTATAACAATAATCCATGAAGAATCTAACAAGATCATTACAATAATTTTTGTAAATGAATTTCGAAACACCTGCTTTATCATGTATTTTGAAAAAGACACTTGATAAAGAAGGTGGAAGAAGAACTGGCATCATGTAAATACTCTAAAACATTAACAATGGCTAGACATTGCAGATGAGATTTATGTGTTCAGAAAACTGTTGCTTTTGCTTATATGTTTAAAATCAATAACTGAACAGAAGATAAAACATTTCCATCATCTAAATGAGACATGCTGTGTAAGTAAGTGATGGTTTTTTTCTTCTGTTTTCTCTCTCCTCTTTCCACCCACCACATCATTTCAATCTCAGTTTGACTCGCCCACCCTGCTGTTGAAAAGAAAACCCTCAAACAAGCTTTCTTCTGTTTATTATGAAATTCCTTTAAGATATGAGATCTTGACTGATAACCCGAGAGAACAATGGGAGATGCAGGAAGCCAAAATTTATGCAAAAACCCCCCCCAAAAAAAACAAGGCCGACAGAGAAGTAAAGCAGGTGAAGGACATCCGAATAGGAAGTTGGACTCCAGGGTGAATGCAGAGAGTGGGTGTTGATAGAAGTGACAGAATGCCAGGTTTTATTACGTCTGGCTTTTCCCTCGAGACTGAGGCTGATTGTGCAGCTTTGAAGAAGATAAGCAAAGACTCTTTGAAGCTATTGTTGAAATGAGAACATGGGGACGGCTTGGCTTTAAGTCTCTCAATATAGGTCAGGGGAGTCATTTAAACATAATAAAAAGGTATTTCTAAAGTACGAGAATTTTCTATTTTATTTTACTTTCTGTAACTTTTTTTTTTTTTTATCTTTCTCAACATGTTTTTACACTTTCCTGTGGGCCATTAATAAGTAGTTTGCAAATCTTTAACATGTTTTCTATATATTACTCAAACGTTTACATTATTTACATAATTAATGGAATGATACTGAGAAATAAGGATATGAACAAGTTTATCCCTGTTTGGTTAATTGAAGATATACTCCATAAATATCGTATTTAAAAATGAGCCAGGAGAAACCAGTACAAAACAATCTGGTTTTAGTTACTTTAGGCTGTTATATAATGCTTTGTTTTTTCTGTTGATTGATGTCAAAGTCTCTTTCAATTAAACTGAATGAATTATTAAAGTACAAATGCTGACATACAGAAAGGACTTGCAGGTTGTTGCCTTGAAGACTTTTCAGAAGATTGGTGACTCCTCCCTGTAATCCTCCATTGATGAAGATACCATTACTTAAATGGTACAGGAGGATGGTTCTCAGTACATTTATATCACCTGTGAACGAAAACACGTGGCAGAGATGAGTCATATCATGAGGCTTCGTAATGGAACAAAATGTGCAAAACAAGTCGTCAAAGGGAAAGAGGTGCTTGAAAATGATGCGTCAGTAGACCCACTTTTTAGCAGCTCAAAATCATCTGTGTTGAGCCCATCAAAGGCATCATCGGTTGGTGCAAAGACAGTGTAGGAGCCTTCCTGCTTCAGCAGGTCATCCAGGCCTGCTGTCTCCATCAGTGACAAGAAAATCCTAGATTCAATCAAGACAATTAGGGGACAAAATAAAGAAATTCATCAATCCATTCAAATAATTAACTTTTTTTTTTCTTTTTTTAGAAATAATTATAAATATGTTGTGTAATCCAACAAAGCACACAAACAGAGAGGAAAACGATTTAACACTCCTGTTTCCCTTTGATGATGTTAAATAGTGGCCGATAGTGACTGAGTCCCACAGCGTACCGTTTTATTATTAAAGAAAGCCTGCAAACCTGTTTTTCGATGCTGCACAGACTGTATTAGGTCAGAATTTTTTCCTCTCCTGACACAGCTCCAGCTATAATGGCAGGCTCAGGTATGTCGAGTAGGCCAGATTGTTACCACATTTGGATCAAAAATCGCTTGTGTGGTACCTGTTATTTTTGTCAGTGGGGATTTTCGCTTTGGCAGTCAAGGTCAGACTGGGATTTGTGAGTGAGAACGCTGGGCCTGTGTGGTCCCAGTGTGTCACACATCTGTTTCCTCAATTATCCGTCATCATCAGCCTCTACTGGTGCCTACAGATCATTGTAGCGCAATAAAATGTCCCCACTTTAAATACACAAATCAACCCAGCATGAGTGAGACCACAAGGAGGTCACAACAAGCCCGTCTACTGGCTCAAACGCTCTTGTTGTTAATGATGTGCAATAAAGTGGTAGAAATTGCAAAGCAACAAATATTTGAAAAACAAGGAATGCAGCCAATGGGAAATTGACTGGTTGGCAATGATGTGATTTGATGCTAATAAGCACATTTTTCGAAACATATGTTTGGTGTTTCACTACACTTATGTTGAAAGAATAATTAAAAGTCAAGAAAGTAATTAAAGGGCTTTACTGTTATGTGATGGTCAGCACCATTGCCTCAAAGCAAGAATATCCCCAAAACATGATTGGTATTCATTTAAGATCTAAATTTGTCTGTGCTAGCCAATACAGTACAATATACCACACTTTGTTGAACATTTCCACAATATATGCTGATAACAGCTTCTCTAACTTTGCTTTAAACATTGGAAAAGTTGATGTATCAACATTTCGGGTATAAAGTAAGCAAAAAGCTCTTACTTGAAGCGTCCATCAGCGACCAGCAACTCATATGTTGTTTTCTCGGCCGGTTTAATGACTGTGTTCATGACATGAAGGGCTCCGTTGCTTCCCTCCTTGCTGCCTTGCAGCATACATGAATTCTCGACACACACAGCCTGTCAGGGGAGGAACATTTAACATTCAAGTGATGTTTCAGATTTTAAGGACACAAATCTGGCAACTATATCTGACCCAAAAACCACTAATGGATAAATAAACTTAATCTGCCAAGAGCTGCACTAATTTACTGTTTTACGGCAATTATTTACGGCTGAATGAAAACAAAGTCGTGTTACCAATTAGTAATGGTTGGGCAATGGGTTTCAGGTTTCTAGGCTTTTGCAAGCTGTTGCTCTCCATTGTTTCTTCCTTCTATAGTACTTTCCTCATGTTTCTTACTAACACTATGAGTCTGTTGCAAAAATAAATGCATGCATGCACACGGACACAAACTCATAGACTCTCACAGTGCGGTAAATGAAAACTCTGAGCAGTTTGCCAGCGAGTGTTTCCAGCAGCTGTCCATTGTAGAGTTCGCCCAAAGTAATTTTCAGCTTCAAGATGTGATTTTCCAAAATGTATCTCAGCAGGCTCTGGTCTGTTGACATCACCTCATCTGACAAAAAGAAGAAAACAGATTTAACATCATACGGGTGAAATAAGATGCAATCTCTGATAGAATATCTGTTCCAAAGTATACAGGTTTATAAAAGACAAAATATTACTTTTGTACTAAATCACTGAGCCAATTATTTAGTTGTGTGAAAGAATACATTTAGAGGTTCAACTCACTGGTGAAGGCACCGTTCACAGGAGCAAGGACTGTATACTCAGTCTTTGGACCCAAGGCTGCGGCTAAGCCCACTTCAGACATCTTGTCACTGAAAGTTCTCTGTGATTCTCCCACCAGCTCCATCACTTCCTTGGCTGAGACGAATCATACGAACATGAGATTCTGGTTAGCAGAGAAAATAACACACACAGACGACTGAAGTCAATCTGAGGTATGTCTTACCTGAGTTGGGCACAAGAACCTGGTCTATAAGGTGGATGACACCATTAGAGGCCACAATGTCCTTCTTCAGGACCATTTTGATGCCATTGACAGTCAGGCTGTTGCCATCGCAGCCAATCTGAATGGTACTTCCCTCTGCGGTCTCATAGGTCGATCCCGCCATGATTGCTTCTGCACACTGGACACTGTTCAACATGTGGTACTTCACCAGGGCTGTGAGACAGGAAAAATGAAAACTTTAAGGCTTTTTTTTGTTCCAGTTGGTCAAGATCTTTCTTTTTTTGTCTGGTTTGGCTCTCAATGATTTATCGTTTCAATCGTCAAACACACATGCAGAAGAACCATGGGAAACTACACTGCCTGCTCTTTTACAAACACAGACACTTCTATCAACATTTTGATATGGGATTATACCTCTGGCAAAGTCCAACTGTCAAAATATGCAAGTTTAACAGGTCTACAAAAGCAATGCACTGCCAACACGATTAAACTTTCCAAACTCACAAAAACTGAAATGCAATCAGTGCTGTGCAGCAAAGCCAAATATGTCAATGGATGCAATATGACAAAAAGATCCTCTTGCATTTGTAGAGGCTGCTTGAGCATGATTTGCTTAGAACGTCCACTTACCGCGGAGACTATTTGCTCACCATTCATCTGATATCACAAATAAAGTGATAAGCTGTTTCTTGCTTTTCTGATGTTTTGTGAACAGATTCTTTTGTGGAATTCCATTAGGAATAATGTAAAATACATTAAAATGTCGGCATGGTTTTAGTTAAGAGAGCACAATATTAATACTGAAGGGGGTTGGCATGTCTGGAGCTCATTTCTTGGCAACTCATCTAAAAACAAATATCGTAAACACACAGAGGTGATTCGTCACCTATTATAAACATCACTGAGAAACATGAAATCTGGCTGGCAGTGGGAGTTTAAGGAAAGCGGTATCACTAAAGACAACAAGAGTTCAGGCTACTAGTTAATAACATGATCAGTGCACATCAAGTACAATGTACCTGAGATAACTTTTTTGTTTTCCAGAATACGTTCCAGGTAACCTGGACCCAATTTCTCAAAGGCCTCATTAGTTGGCACGAACACAGTGAACTGGCCAGGTTGGCCCAGCTTTTCCATTAGACCAGAGGCTAATGCTGCAGTCTGTGGGAAACAGCAGGACAGAGAATATGCAAAACTATATGTTATAGTCACTTTTGGAGATAATTCACTGCCCTTTTTAAAAGATTATCTTTAAATTGTGCATTTCACGTACGCTGAAAGAGGTGAGCTCATCGCTGACTTCCAGGTGATCCTTAATGGTGTTACCCACAGCGCTGATTACCCGGTCGATGACATGCACCACACCATTTGTAGCCACCTGGTTACCAAGAATGATCCTGGCGCAGTTCACGGTCACAATCTTAACAGAATAAAAATATTCAATCAACAACATCACCAAGATCTTTTGAACCATAAATACATATTTTTCTCCAAATGTTTATTTTACCGCATTTTACAGTCAACTGACCCCATTGGAGTAGTGGTTGATGTGAAGTCCCAGGTCATTATACATGGAGGTAAAAGTCTTGCCGTCCTTCAAGTCTTTCGTCAGAAGACGTCGGTTCACCATGTGGAAGTGAAGGGCGTTGTACAACTCAATGTTTACATTGTTCTCCAGCGCAGACCGCATTTCCTTTGGAAACCACAAGATTAGATAAATGGCGGTAGAACTGCGATTGTGCTCCTCTCAAATCATTTAAAACTCACAGGCTTCAGCTGATCCCAGGCTTCATTGCTTGGTGCAAATAAGGTGAATGAGCCTGTTCCCTCGATTTCCTGCCTCAGCTTGGACATGTCGGAGTACTGCTGCGTGGTCGTGGCTTTTACAAGCCCCAGAGTACCATAAACATGGTCAATGGGAGCCACTGTGGGAGAGAGCAGAGGCATTTTTATTAAATCAAAGTGACACGTTGAAAGCCTTGAATTATCTTCTTAATGAGGTAGTTGCTGGAAATGATAACATTATGAGATCAGACTGTGGTATCAGGCACATACCTGCAGGGCATCCTCTCATGCCTTCCAGGTTCATGTACCCAGGGCAACATTCATAAACTACCTCGCTGCAAAAAGAATATTAAACAGCATTTTAAATTGATCATGAAAAACACAATTAAATTCTACTCTGATGCACATTATCAAACTGATATTTCAATTTTATCACAGTGGCAATAGTGTAAATACAATTAAGTTGCCATGGAAATGTCGTGCAAAAAGAATGCAGGTTAAAGATTCCTCGTTAAAAATCAGAAGAAGAAAAACTACTTATGAAACTATGATATTATAGCAAAGTGAGAATCTAGTGAGGAAATTATAATGCAAACAAAGCATATTACAAAGTTACAAAAATAAACTGAAGAAGTGTGAGAGTGGAATAATAAAGGCAAGAAAAAAATCATTAACATGAGAGTGGTTGAGTAAATTGTTCCATTAACAAACTGGAAGAGTTCACACAGTTCCCAGCAAGCCAATCAAAGAAAAAAAGAAAAGCTGGACTGACTGTGAAGACTCGCCCAAGACACTTGGCTTTGCAGATTTAGCCAACATGGCTAATCGTTTATTCAAAGTAATGATGATCTCAGACATCAAATAAGTTCAGTTTAAGAAATAAAACCTAAGTTAGAACAGCCTCGTTCTACTGACAGAGGGCTTATAGAACAGTCAGTGAGTCCCATTTGCTAAATAAAAGCTTTTATGAAGACTCTTTTACCATGTTCCTGACCAAATCAACAATTTGCACCTTTCACTGCACTCTGTGTTAAATATGTATTTTAATATTCCCCAAAAAGGAGAGTCTGCTGCTCCCTTGTTCTTTAACACGGCCAGCAATCCAATGTAAATCTCCAAGAAACACTAAATCTTGACGTGCACACACTAAACAAAATTAGATATTTGAGAAGGTGTGTGTGTGTGTGTGTGTGTGTGTGTGTGTGTGTGTGTGTGTGTGTGTGTAAGGAACAGCTCATATAAACTTGTGAAAACACAGCTCAAACAAGTAGAAACATCCTGACAGGAAGGAGAGGGGATCTGCTAACACCGAGCACGCCAAGTGAGTTGTGCATTTGACCCGTACTACTCAATCAACTGTGCAGTTTACAAGAACTCAGGTTGCAATTTATTGCAGTGTAATGAATGACAGTATGATTTGTGAGAGGGCCAATACTGTGTGTCAGTAATGTAGATTTAATGGAAGGATAATTAATTTTTTCTTTTTTCACATTGAGTTTTACTGAAAGTGAAATATCAATTGTGGCCATTTGCTTGGGCCTTCTCCCAAGTTTGACACACACCTTCCAGAAAAGCAAACACATTAAGTAGTGAGTCAAAACTGGATGCTCAACAAGGATCCTCTATGGAAGCTAGAATAAATAAGTAATTTACTAATACATTTTATTGAACCTGAACCTAAACCACTACACAGGTTCCAGTCAGATATTAGGGGATTTGTTTACAGAGGTTTCCCAGGAGCATATTTGGTCTAAGAATTAAAGGCTTCCTAAATGCAGATTATTCTCTACACATCCAAAACAAATAACAGTTCCTTCCTCTCAGAAATCAATAGTAGTGATATTATATGCAAAGGAATATTACTTCCCATCTTACTCACAGATACACATGCAAACTAAATTTACTGAAATGATTGCTTGGGTCTGCCACTTTACTTAAATCGTTGTGTGTTTTTTTGGGGAGGGGATATGTGAGATTTTTGGATAGAATGAAGGATTTTAAAATGTTTTTGACTTATAAAAATAGTCATGTGGCTTAAAGAACAGTCCATCCTTACTTTGCCACTAATTTCAAATGTTAAAAACATAACTATCCACACATGACTGGCTGTCAGGAAGTTATGAAGTCATTGCTCCCTGGCTGCGCTCTGACAGGATAATAGATGCGGTACAGAGCAGAGACAGAAACTACCCAGCGCACTGCAACTCGGCCCCTGGCAGTGAAACAAGCCCAATGTGGCTTCCAGATGAGCTAATGTGGACACACAGGACAATATACACACATACTACTCTCAGACACTACATGGTGTGTGTGTGTGGCATCAGACATAAACATGACAGCATTTTTTTTCCCTGCTCTTATGTAATCAATACTCAACACCCCTGTGTCTGCCCTCGCCATTGTGGCTTCTTGATTACTGCACCAATGTTTGTGTTACTACATGTGATGTGGATTTTCAATTAAGACTATGTTTCTCTCCTGCTCATCTGACTTTATTTTGGATTGTTTCATTTGAAGTCCTCATTTTCTGTTCACCGCATGTTGTGCCTGTAGCCCAACATGCATCGCTTTGGAGAAAATTGCTTCCACCTGAGCCCCTAACAACCCGGTTCTGTTTGTTTTTTGGGAAAATTAAACACACACACACACAAAATATCCCCCTAAGCCATCATCATATTAATAGCACATCATTTAAAAAACACAGTGTCAATTCAGCATGATGCGTTAACTCCAGTTATCACTCTGACACCCACCGGTTTGTACATCAACACTATCGGCATGGGGCTGCCCGACTTCACTCCAACAACTTCTGCTAATCTGTCATCAACGCCACATCCAGCTCAGACACGACCACAGCTGTGTCGATTTCCTCCACTGCCACAGAACAATGTCCTCAGTGTGACCACAACCAGGGGGGGAGAGCTCAGTTCCCATGACTTTGCTACATATCATTTCAATCCCATCTTTCATTATATATCACACATATATTAAACCACAGTCAGTATTTTGCCGATTGAAGAGAAAATATATAGTTTATATATTTAATTGATTATTTTTTGCTGTCTGGTTCATGTGCTTGATTTCTTACAGTCTGAACAGAAAGATGGTCTTGAGCAAACAAACTGATATATTTAGTAACGTAACAACTCTCACAGTCAAAGAGTTAATAAACAACAAAGTTACTTCATTGCCTAAAAATTGAGCTGTCAAAACTGAAGATTTATTTCAATTTAAATGTGACTTGAAAATGCGACATGATTACTCGTTGTGATGTTTTTAGGGATTGTTGGGTGTTTGTGTACAGTTATCACGGAATGGCATAATACTGTACTGTGTTGATAAAAATAGACACTCCTCCCATCGTTTTATCTCTCAAGTCTTGTCATTCTCAGGCTCATTCACGAATAAAGAGGCGCAATTTTAGGGTTTGTCCCAGGCACTTTAGTCACCAGCAAGCCAGTGGAGCTCCATCTGAGCCTTACACTCCATCAGCTGTACCCTGCTTTTTTAATGTAATTAATCTAATCTTTTATTCATTTGACAGTTTGTCAGAAGAATTAATGAAACTGACTAAAATCCATCACCAACACATTCCCCACAAATCTTCACTTGTTAACGTGTTCACATTTGACTTGTTCAAATGAGGATCACTGAAGTGGGAAATCGAAATGGCTTTGCCTCAAAGCCTCCACTTAAATGAGCAACACCCAAATATGTCCGAATCAATTTCTCACAGCTCTTAACAAGAACCGTTTCCAAAACAAAAAGTATCTGAACTTCATTATACAAAATTGCATTCAAGGCGAAGCACGAACATATATGGCAAATAGTCAAATCTGGTGAAACAAGACATGAAAAATGAATCTCGTCTGCTCCCCAACTGTGGACAGACTCTAGAAGTACATCAAACCAAGCCATCCTCAAAACTTGAAACATGTTATCAATGACTTTGTGGCAGTGTTGACAACATCAACAGGCCTGCAACCGAGCAGTGAAGGTCAAGCAGGTTGCAGAACCAGCAAAGGTCTAATATTAAACAATGAAAACGTTTTCATTGAATCTCAAGACAGATGAGCGCATGAGCTCTAGCTGTGACTTGAACATTAACAAATAGAAAATAAAGAAATGACAATCAACGGTAAATTCTTTTGTTGTCAATGTTCAGGTGGGATGATGAGAAGCATCCTGATGAACTGAGGTGGGAGGGGTCTTGAGGGGTTTATGGGTGTGGTCAAACGGTGCTGACCTCTGCTGATTGACCCATAATGAGAGATGATAAGTTATCAGTTTTTTTAGAAACCAGCAACACTGTTTATCTGATTTGAGCAATACAGGCTGCCTGTGTGAAGGATGTGTGAAAGCTGTTAGTTGTCTACATTTCATGCAAAAAGAGATTGAAACATGGTTTAAAACTATCCATTCAGTCTCTTGGCCAGGACTTACGTCTTCTTCCCACAGATGGAGCCTTTGTACCAGTTCCTACATGTGCTGAAGTACTTCTTGTTGGTCCCCAATACCCGCTGCAGCGCGCACACATTTGGTCTGTTC
>OMNM01030534.1:26414-40984 GCA_900302745.1 Parablennius parvicornis
TGTTGAGAGGAGGGAGAGACAAAGATGAGGATAAGCAGGGTGAGAGGAATGCAAAGGTGTAGGAGGTGAATAAGAGGGTAGGAGAGGGAGGAGAATAGGACAGTTAGGCAAAGGAGACAAAGAATGGTGGAGTAGATAAGAAAATATATGAAACAAAAACAGAAAGGGGAAGGAAACAATGTTACTTACAGTTACACTCATGTTTAAATAAAAGCTTTTAACATGACAATCTATTTTAAATGCAAGTAAATTTCAACATTATTGAAGTCAATTCATTCACAGAGAAATGAGATGTTCTCGATCCAGTTCAAACTTTTAACATCAATTTAGTCTCATCATTTATAGAGGAGAAGTGGATGAATGTTAGAGACAGTATTGATGTTTCCACTATGGTTCTAATCAATGTTTTCATCAATATGGCTGCCCTATTAATTAAATTGTGATAAACAAGCACTTTATCGGAGTGAAACATGAAATGAAGAAATATAAATCCAACGCATTTGATTCCTACCAGCTTTGTTCATCGTACAATTTACTCACTGCTATTTTTATATTGACACAAAATAGGGTAATACATTTCGTCGGTTATTTGAACTTTTGCACACTTTATACAAGCCCTCTTTTATCGGTATCCCACCTCCTTACCCTTCCTTCCTGGCCCGTATGCGGCTGTGGCTGACTATCTTGTCATAGGCTGAAGAATCCACGCTCCCTAGAGAGCAGAGCGCCACCAGCACTAAGGTCACCACTAGAAACTGGTGCATCCTGGGCAGTTATCGGTCCTTTGTGCTTCAAAACCACAAACACACACTCCTCTATATCCTATGAAATGTGCACAACCACAAACACACACTCACAAAAACACACACACAACCCGAAAAAATACACAGAAGATATGGGAACACACGTGAGAGGGGGAGCTTTTATAGCAATAAGCCTCCCTCTTTCTAACACACCCACTCTCCGTTTACTCCCTCACTGTCTTTACCATACCATTACGTCCTGCTCTCACCCGAACACACCCTTCATCTCCTCACAAGTCCTTCCTCCAACTATGACTTGTGACTAACCTCATTGCCTCCTCCTCCCACAAACTTTTTTCACATGGATATTGCATGAATTTCTTGACCACCATCACATCCCAGAGCACCGACGACACCAAACATTGCGTTGATGTACAATCTATAATAACAGGTTTTCTTCCGGCTGTGAACTGACACACAGGAGATTTTAAACCCTGGTGAGTAAATACTGTGAAAAGGGTATTTAGATACACCATGTGAGAATTGAAATAAAATCTATTTAAAAGTCTCAAATGCTTTTTTGAGAAACTTTGAGAAACAAGATGATAAAAAAATCAGTTTTATTTTGTCTTGACAGAGACTGACTGTATTTTTCATCATTCCTCCAGTGGGATACCAATCTCCTTCCTTTCACTTTCATGTTGTGGATTCATTATTTCCAACAGTCTTTCCTCCCATCAACTCCCTTTTGTGCTCCCTGCTTCCCTTCATCCTCCCTGCTGTCATGTTCACCGTTCATCAACTCATCTCTTACTTGGTCCCAGCTTTTCCCTCCAGCTGTCTTCATCCCCCGGCCAGATCTGCTTATTCTTCAAAGCCTTAATCCATCAGGAAACAGGTTCCCCAGACGTCGTTATGTTTGGTCTTGACTTGTGAACCTGAGCAGGTACATTATAGGCTTCAAACTGGAGATGCGGTGGGTCAAGGCTCACCAGCTGATGCTGCAGCTGAAATCAAAACCATGATTACCTCACAGACCTGCGAATAGGTACATGTTTTATTTCTAAGAATCACATCAAAATGCTGTTCAAAAGTTGAGCTCATGTAACGACAGTACATCTCACATGCATGGGGTGTTTGTGAACTCACATGACCTCTGACATACCAGAAATGACAGGAGGACTCAGGAGGCTGCAGAATCTCAAGAAGTGTGATAGTATTAGAATGCTGTCGTTAAGTTCAGATAAACTAGTAAATAAAACCCACATACACACTCATCTCCGCACTTTCATTATGGGGGAGTGCAATAACAGTCATAAATGAATGTCAACATGCACACGCTCACGCACACACACACACACACACACACACACACACACACACACTCATTCCTCAACGAGGATTTCAATAGCAGTCATACATAAATGTCCACACACACTCGCACGTTGGAACAAACCTGCACCAGTCTTCTCTCCTTGGTGTTGGTGGTTTTAGGATTTAACATGCTGACAGGAGTGAACAGAAGTTATATCATGTAGCTGACATCTCCCCCTGGTGGGAAGCATCTGCAAATACAGCCATTGAAAGTAAAATTTTGAAAACTTTTTTTAATGAAAATAAAATTTAAGGAAAAAAAAACTGTGTGTATGTTCTAATGTCTGTATGAAGTTAAATGAATACAATAATAGAATAAACAGCAAATATATAAACACTCGATCAAATAAATAGAAATTGCTTCCTTAGAATTATTAAAGGATTATTCTGTAATGTGCATTTGTGCGAGTGTCTGTACATGTTGGTTCGTGAATCTATCCTGCTGCTGAATACTTATTTCACATATTTTCAAGAACGTTATAATTTAATCCCATTTAACATCATGAAAATATAACATTTTCTTTTGAATGTATTCATCTATGCATTTATGTATTTATTTCCATGAGACACGTCGGGGACCCATAGTAACTTACGGGTTTCCATAAGGCGCATGTTTCTGTGTGGGAATCAATGCACATAAGTCTGAGTTTTTCCTGTTCATCTGTGACAGCCTGCTTCTACCACAACCCCCAGAGCATTTTCTGCACAGCCTTTTCATCACACATGAAGCAGTTTCATCATCTCTTCAATATTTCATCTCGGTTTTCATTTGCTTGGTAAGTTTCTCACTGATAGAAATAACTGGTCACTGAGTAGTACCAGCGGGGACGTGGCGGGGAGCAGATAAATATAATAAAATTACAGGGGAAAAAAAAAAACTCTGTGGGGAGGAAAGCATGGCGCATTTTCTGCGTTTTTTTTTAAGTGTACATTTTTTTTTTTGTGTGTGTGGATAATATTAAACATATATAAACAGTATGTATTTTTTTTTCAGTTTGTTGCTAGGTTTTGTACAAATAAAGTGGGGCCTCTTGTCTTGTGGAAGCAATTGGTCTTGTGTGCATTTTTGATGGGACATTTCGCTTCCAGTTTGAGAGGCTTCATTACAACTAGATGACAGGAAAACAGACAAGGAAAAAAAAAAAAAAACACAAGCAAGACCATTTACTTTAACAACAAGCTAGATGACTCAAACCTTCACAGAGATATCAAACCTCACACAGGAATGCTTTCAGCTTGTATCTGGCAGTTATATGATTATGGTGTAAATCACAGGGAGTAAAAGCATTGAAATAAATATTGCACCATTTAATATTCCATTTATGTACTCCCTCCAGATTGTTCTTTTCTGTTGATTAACCTATGTATTGTTTGCATGTTTTTCTTCTGCATGCAGAAAATGAAAATGTCGCAAATGTGTTGGAAGATTTTCTGAATCTACTTCAAGTAAAAAGTCAAATGTAGGGAGACGTGAGAGCAAGGGTCGATCGATGAATGAAAGTAGCACAACACACAATTCCACAGAGTATACACAATAGCAAGAGTTAAATTGGCGAAAATGTTTTCCATTAATAATTTGGTTTCAGAGGCTGTATTGGTCTTGTCACAGTCCCACGTGAATGTAATGTATTGTAATAACTTCTCCAGTAAAAAGGAAAAAGAAAAAAAAAACCTTTTTGAATAGCTCTGCACAAAATGTTGTTATAATTGAACTCAGACTGTTTTCTTGTGAGTAAAATTCACATATGTCTTGAGGAGAGGGCAAAATGTGGTCAAAAATAGATAAATAAACCCCTTTATAAAGTTGCTTCACTAAGCTGCACAAAATTTTCCATTGTTTTTTTTTATTATTATTATTATTATATTTTGCAATTTATTGAAATAATATATCAATGGATGAATCGGATTCCTTTTAGTCCGTAGCACATTATTCTTCACCGGTGAACAATGTGATGTGGAATCTATGTATCTGCTTTTTATTTAAATCTCTTGTGTTTGCAATCAGTCTTTCTGATATGAGGTTATTAAGACAAGTGAATTCCTTTTTTTTTTTAAAACAGCCTCTGAACAAATGAAGTTTTCTTAATGGCAAATAATAATCCATTAACAGGGTTTCCATGCAATTTGTAAAGCTGTTAGTTAAAGTTCAATAGAGAAACATTACCATGATAATGAATTAATGGTTGCTTTTATGAGTTATACACAACATGCAACAGGTATCCATGAAAATAGCTGAATATTTTTGTGACGCAGTTGAAATGTACAAATGTGGTGCTTCCATTTATCGCAGCTATCTGAATAGAACAAATGAAAAAAAGCCGAATAAAGAGAGTATTTTGAATTTATTCTTGATTTATAGATTAATCTTTATAACATCATTAATTCAAACTAGCTTCACGTCTAAAATCCCCACTGAAAAACTGCAAATCGATTGAAAATAACAAGTTTCCATAAGAGGGATAAAACATGAATAATATGTTGCTTTCGTTTGTTGATAGACTGTGTTCGTATTGTGAACAGTCCAGATCACACTCTACTTTACATCGAAGAATAACTGTCGGGAGACTCTCAGCGTTAAATGTACAGTTGGCCTCATCTGAGTGACAAGACTCAAAATCTTTTGGTCTTTGCATAGAAAAAACATTGACAGAGCCGTTGCATGATCAGAGCTTGACACATCTTCGAGAAACTGTAAAGTGTGCAAAGTGCAGAAACAGACAGAGTAAGGCAGTAAGTCTAAAACAGAACACATCTATTGCTCTAGTGAGATAAGGATGGGAGGAATTAAAGTGGCGGAGAGATTACCAGGAAAGTAAAAAGAGGTAGAGAAAGATTGACCAAGGAAAGGTTGTGGCAAACACGGTGATTTGAACAGAAGCACACATCAGATACGGGACGGGAGAGAGAAGGATGGTTAAGCAAAAGGAACTCATTACTTTTCAATCATCTTTAGAGGAGCGATAAGATGAAGTGACCCTATCTTAAAATCTAAGTCTTTGTAATCCTCACACACACACAGTTCTTTATACCTTTGCTGCATTTCCACTGCTAATATAACGGCATTAACACGCTCAAACCAAAGGCCTCCCTGAGTCTCCAAAGATCAAAGCTGATCGTTAGTTTAGTAATAACTGGAAAAGTTAAGACTCTTTGAAAACAGATAACATCTGTCAAGCTCACGTTGATTGTCAGTCTCTCTGTCTTTCATCCAGAATTACTTGGCCTGTATTTCTGTTTTTTGTGTTGTTATATTTCAAGCATCGTCTCCGGGCGACCCTGACAAACCTCCATCAGCTACTGAGCCGGCACAGGGTAAATCTTTGTCCTTCTCCTCAGTTTCTTTATCTCCACCTTCATCCAAGCCATCTTTGGCGTTCAATTCCTCCCGACTCTGTGCAGCTTCATCCTGTTTTTTTACCTCCAGCGGTTCTTTCTCTCCGTCAACTGAAGCCACTTGGGCCTTGCTCTGCCCCTCTTCACATGGGGCGCCAGATTCCTCCGCTTCCTCTGACAGAGATTGCAAAACCTCCCCCACACCTGAAGTGGCTTCTTTGCCAGCCCAGTGTTGTTTCTGGAACAAGCCAAACTCAGAGATGTCTTTGGGGCAGGTCCTCCTCTGGCTTGACTTTTCCCCCTGGCTCTCGTCTGAGGCCACAGACAGGAGTCCGTTTGGCAGACCGTTGGAGGCCTCCGGGGGCCTGGGCGACTCTGTAGAGCTGCACTTCTTCAGGATCGACGTGGTAATCTTGAATCGGTTGAGTTTGTTTTTTACCTGGCTGCTTGACGGGCAGGATGAAACTTTGAGTAAGGAATTTGGATGAGCGACGATGGAATCCACCGAACTCCCGCTGGCCTTCACCGCCTGCACGGCAGGTTTCCCCGTTTTCATCATCCCCATCACCTCATAACGGAAACTGGAGATGTCTTGTTTAAGCTCCTGAAAGATTAAAGAAAAAAATGAGCTCTCATTGAGAAAATGACCTCATGTTTTTCATTTAACTAATGGTTCCAGCTGTTGGTAACTACAGGACACTCTGCAAAGGATTGATTTTCATTTGATTCAGCCAATAATAAATGAATACAGTGTAATCCATAAAATAAATATGCAGCACTTTCACTTGCTCACGGGGCATAAAAGACCTTTTCAATTTGAGAGATGTTTTCAAAACAATGATAGATGTCGAAAAAAAATCGAATTACTGCTAGCAACAATATAATGAATTATGAGACTAAGCTTAGAAATTATGAATAACTATATAATTTAATTATATTTGGACTTTATGTTACTGAATTATATAATCTCTTCATCGATTCTTATGCTATATCAGAAGACTTTCAATTCAACTTCAGGTCTAAGTGATTATTCTTAGTTTGTTCAAGTTAAAAGTCATTTGATTAATTTGTAACATTTGAGATCTTCCAAAAAAACTGTTCGCCATAATATATATTCTTTATTATGTTGGTACTTGATCTCACCTTAAAGTTCTCTTCAGTCAGGCCCTCTTCTGTCTTGGCATCTCTGATCATAGCAGCCACATAGCGTTTAACCAAGTTCCTCAATACCTCCTATGTTAATTTAAAAGAAAAAAGAAAAAAAAGAAGTTAAACACAGAAACATCTTGCAGTGTACAAAGCTCTGTTGTTTGAATTGAAAACTTGACAGTAAATCATTTGCAAAACAGACAATTATAAATCCACACAAAAGAAAACCAATTTCAAGCTACATTCCAGACAGAACAAATACTACAATCACCCTCTGCACATTTCATTATTCAGGGTAATTGTTAGGCTCATTTTCAGATACACCGCAAAAAGCTTTTTATTTATTTTTTTTTTTGAAGGCGAGAACAAACAAATGTACCATTACCACACAAATAAACATGCACACAAGGGAAGAACTGTAATCATTTTCAGTCTGTTATAAAAAAAGAGACTAAATTCACCTGATACTGATGGTTTATCCGCAGGTTTTCTGCTGCTCGCCTCTGCACAGACATCAGAAAACCAGAGATAAAGGGAGAGTGGGAGGTGAGTAAAAAAACATATTTAGTTTTTCTCCATAGGATCACATATTTGTAAAACCTCTGCTCTAAATAAATCTTACTATATGTTACTCTTGAGTGTTACGAAACAATAAAGACTTGTGCAATATTTTAACATCTTTAAGTATTCGATATATGACCTACTCCAAGAGTCCCAAAGGTTTCAGTGCGCTTTGAGCTCGTCCTCTTGCACACCTGCTTCTTGATCCAACACATGAGGTACCAGAAAGATTTGGGGCTCGGGATGATGTTGAACGGAGGAGGCAGGGTGGCCCCTTCCTCAAAGTAACTCATCCATAACTTAGTTCGGGCAAACTTCCACTCAATATCTGCGTGATCCTGAAGGCAGACAAGAGGTCAGTTAGAGTCGTGTAAGGTGTGGAATTAAATCTATTACAGAAATCCTTATCTGTATTTGCAGTAGGGTTTTTTTTTTTTTTTTTTTTTTGCTCACAGCAATGTGCTGGTAGGAGTTGTTCATCATGGCTATGAGCATGTTGAGGAGCACCACCAGTGAGATTATGTTGTATGTGCCAAACATGGTCGCACCAACGAATTCAGTAAACTGATGGTCGGCATCCACATTGGTCACATAGAGACTTATCAAACCAAAGATAGACCAGAAGAGGGATTGCAGGGTCTCGAATAACCTGCAAGAGAAGCAAACATATTGTAAAAGAAGTCAGTACACAAATATCAAACATTATCACTTTACACATATGCACTGTCCTTGTGTGACTTTTTGATTTTGTCAAAAAAAAGACTGTTTATGAAATTCTACTAAGAATCAGTTTCTCTTAGCAACAGAAAAGTGTGAGATCTTTCAAACAATTTGAAAACAATCACAGACACACTTCTCTTTTTTCTTTGTCACTCAATTTCACACAATAACACATTTCTGCTCAGACGAGCAAGGATCTGTGTAAACTCACGTAGAGAAAGCGTTATTCTGCTCCACGCATCGGATGCCCTTGCATTTCCCTTTCTCATCTGAAGCCTTGGTCTCGTAGTAAAAGTACAGCTGATTCAGCCCATTCGCGAAGGCCAACAATACCTGAAGAAAGAGAGTATTTCCAAAGCGGATGCCATCTTTTAAGCCAATGTCACATTTACTCTGCATGTTTGTGAACACACAGTAGCGCGATATTTACCAGGCAGTAGATGAAGAGGAACTTCAGGATGTCCAGCAGCATCCTCCCCAGGGAGATCTGCAGTGGCCCCAGATGAGAGTTGGCTGTGAACAGTGAGATGAGGCGCAGCGAGCTGAAAATATTGGCTATGGCAAACACCGCCTCGGCTACCAGAGTCGGGTGCCACATTTCCCATTGGTTCCTGGGTTTACTGCCGCTGTACTGGAATTTGGGAAAACGATGGGACAACCGACGGAATAAGACTTTCTGGGAGGAAGTCACATATTATTCTATTATTGTAGCTCCTGTTACCTTAGTGTAGGCTACAATCTTGAGGGAAATTGTTGCTAGATACAAAGAGTTCATGACAAAGTCCATCAGGTTCCACCAGTCATGGACGTAATCTTGGAAACCACCATCCCACATCTGCTTGATCTCTGCCCAGATGAAACCTAGAAATCCACATATACATACAGAATATATGTGAGTTTTTTGACCGGCAGGTGTGTATTCAAAGAGTTGTCTGGTAAGTCTTTAAAGTCATTTTGGGATGGAAGTTAGTTCCACTCCCTCAATAAACAGCATACACATCTCTGAAGGAGATTTGTTTGCAAAAACAGCATTCACACACACGATGGCATTGACAATTATGACGATTTGTTTGATAAGTTTGTCTCCCCTCGTGTTCCACTCTCTGCCTGTGTTGAGTGTGTGGCTCCTCCCTCATGTCCTCTCTGTGCTCCCTCTCTTCACCGATTACCCACAATCATTCTCTGGTGTGTCTTCCCATCTCTGTCTCCCAACTACAGTCTGTCTCTGAGTCTTGTCAGTCCATCTGCGTTTCTTCTTTTGATGTCTACTTGCTTGTGTGTGGCCCCTGTATTTTTGGATGTCTACAGTTTTGTTCTGGCTGTCTTTTTGTTTTAATAAACTTCCCTTCTTGCTTTACAACTGGTCGTGCATTTGGATCCTCCTTCTACAACCCTCTGTGACAGTACGGACCAACCACACATGTACACAGAAAATCTACGCCAGACCAGGGTAAATGTCACTTCGATCCCAAATATGATAATAAACCAAAGTTTTGTAATTGTAGAGACAATTTGGTGAATAAGGTAAAGTCACAACATCCTGTTGCAATAAAGTAATAAAGCAAACAGTTGCTGCGATTCATTCAAAACTACTAAATCCCATTATAGTGGGATGACCGGCCTATTTCTATTGTTTTTCAAGAGACTATTCAGCATGTATTTAAAATGACTGGTACTTTGTAGTATATGAGTAATCCCCAAGAGGCAGTCTTGTCAGCGGCTCTTCAATGCACACAAACAGGGGAAGCAGAAATTTCTAATGCTAATTGCATTTTTTTTTTTTAACTCTACCAATTGATTTTTGGTGACAGATGACTGTAGGCATATTGAAACATGTTGAGTAACCTCTGAGAGGCCCATCTGAATCAATGTCTCAGACTGAATTTTCTATTTATACAGAAGAGGAATACTAAATTAATATATTAAAATTATGTAGCAAATTTATAAGGCAAGTTTGAGGAAACTTCTGAAAATCCTTTAAGCACATAGAGTGTCCAGTTTTTTGTCAACCAATTTAACCACCATATATTAGAAAAAAAAAGTAGTTCAACAGTCAGAGTGACACAAAAGCCTATTGAGATACTTTAATGGAAAAATTGTTTTGTCTCACAACAAATGAAGTGTGATTTGATTGTGGTGCAACTTTTATAATCTTCACTCTCTGGTGTGCAGCATTCTAAAAAACAGTTCAACCACTAGAAGCTGAGCTGCTGAAGAATTGTTTAGAAGAACTCCTGAACAATCCTGCAAAAGTTAAGAGTGGGATGTTTGTCTCTTCTTGCAAGAATAAGCTATTAAAATTCTCTTAAACTTTTCAATTGCTTTCGGTCTGTTTCCTGTGTGTTTTGTCTCCTGACGTTTTACTTGGAAATCCTCCTGACAGATACACCACTCGCTTGTTGATGAGATATGTCAGTTTTGACCAAAACAATGAAATAATGGAGAGCTACACTCCCTAAAGCCATGTACCCAGCTGAAAAAAAACTAACCCCCAAGCCTGTATAAAATGAAATTTCTGAAAGCAGAAGTGAACTCTAACTCCAAAATAGCACTTCCACAAGAGGCATCCTATCAGTGAGCTTGGAAATCTGTTGCATTATTGCCCCTGAGCAGAATGAAAAGATTACACCCCGTTGAAACCTGACAAAACTGTTCATTCAGAACTCCTGACAAGGTCAACTGTGGATAGTTGGAAGACTTCTCCCACCACAGCAAAGCATCGTATTTGTTTTATGTTATCGTGTTTTGAGTGTCCTATAATAAATATTAACTTTTTTTCTTAATTATCATCATAATTAAAACCGTTTACCACATGAAAGTGGGAAAATAAGACCTAAAAGGACTGAGCAGTGCTAAAATTGTGCTTTTATTTCCATAAAAACAAAAAACAAATGAGGACATCCACTTCCAAAATACCTTCAGTCATCACCTCCTTTACTCACCCAGCACCCAGGGCAGGATCATCCACTCCACAGTGGTTGGAGCAGGCCCCTGCCGGTCCTGTCTGTCCTGCTCTGTGGTCACAATGTGCTGGGAGGCGAGCAACAGCAGGAACAAAAAGGTCAGGTAAGATGCCGTATGGCAGATGAACTTGATGAAGGGCTTGCGGATAAAGAGGCCGTAGCGGCTCTTGGGAGCGATGAGGTAGCAGATCGCGAACACGGGGTAGAGCAGGCCGATGAAGACACAGGTGATAAACTTTCCAGCCCAGTGGCGCCGCCTCCAGCCGGGAAACTCATCGTACCACCGGGACGCCAAAAGCTGCTGACAGTTTGGCTGGGCTACAAACTTGAGGAAACAGGAGAGAGTGAGAGGAGTATTACACTTTCTACATGTTACAATCATCTCAAGTGAACGTTTTATCCGTTGTTCCAATGTATTCATTTAGTCTATTGTCACACTGAGACACTGCATCCTCTGTTTCAGGCTATTTAGTTCTTCAACACAGACCACAAATCCCGAGTGACCACATGCCAGAATTAGCACCTGCAGCAGAGCGCTCCAGGAAAAAGCATTCAGACCACTGAAGGATTATCATCTTTACAAAAGGATACGTTTACATGAAACAGTCTGCCTTCAGTGGTTTTACACAGACAGGATGATGAGGGGAAATATTTGCAAGAAACTGCTCTTGAAATGACTGGGTTGTATTTATTGCACTGCGGAGGATTTACGCATGTGAAAGAGAAAAACAACTATGACAATGCATGCATATGTACACAAACACACATACCCAGGCCCAGAAATTGTGAAATATTACAGTACTCAAAGTCTTTACGTCAAAGTGTTGACCAGCATCAGTGGGTGCCAATACACCAACTCTGCAGCCTCGTTTCCATGGAAACCTGCGATCCCTATCAGTGTCAGGGTCTGAAGGAGAAATGGCTCACATTTCCATACCTCTTCTACAGAATCACCACAAAACTTGAGGGGGAAATGCAAAAAAGGAACGGTAGAGAGGATGGATTTCATGGATGAGTGGAAAGGTGCAGGTAGACTTTTTTTTTTTTTTTTTTAATAAGAGATAAGACTGTGACAGATGAAGCAACCCCCCCATGGCAACATATTGAACTTGAACTATATAAAGATGAAAGAAAATAGAGGAGAAAAGTTTGAGCCCTTTGACAATGACCCTAATTATAGATAAAAATGACTTTATGTCAAACAAAATTGCAGTAACAGAGCCCCGGGTACAGCATTACACTTGTAATGAAATACTTTATCAGGGGAAAAAAAACATTGTCTTCAGTTCTGCCACAGTTATATAGAAAACTGATTGCCTTTTTGAAATAATTATGAATGTTCTTCTTCAGGTAGTTAAAAGTGTTAAGGCATAAGTTAGCTGTCTGTCTATACAAAATAGATATTTTTTTCCTGCTTGCATTTTTCACTGCATGTTGAAACATTGAACCTAATTAGTCACAGTAAACAAGAGGTGCTCGGCTGCTTGAAGTCTTGTTTCAATCTGCATGATGAAATAAATACTGACAGTGATGGTAATGAGGTCAGAAATTAGGCTACTTAACTTAAGAGATTCACTGGAATAATTAGGTAATAATGCAACAACACTAAGCATACTATTTACTTTAAAGGGAAAATTTTTTAACGATTATTCACACAATTTTTCAACAGGAAGGCTAAAAAGGATTTTTGTATATTGCATTCTGAGAATATTTCTCACCACCTTTGATTTCTTTGTGAAACCTCAACCCATTTCTGCTTTATTCTTTTTCCTGGGAGGGAAAAGTCAGAGTACACCACCCGTCAGAGCTGTGACACTCCACTTTTGTCTGTCACAATCACTTCAGCAGTGAAGTGTCATATCAGCCTCAGGTGGCTTGTTCACACATCTCAAACCGAATCCCTCCCAGTTCCCAGGTCTGGTTGGGAGAGTGTCTCTCTGCGGACCCGAATGTCTCCACTGTCAACTGTCCACATGTGCCAAGGAAAGTGTTTATCACTGTGTGAGTGCCCAGAATGGAAGGTGGCTGCGTGAAAGCAAGTTCCCCCCTGCAGCTTTTAACCAACATGAAAGCTTCTTAGAAACTCTTCCTCTCACTTTGACAGGCACATCATACAGGAATTCATGTTTCAGAAGGGCATACAGTTAGAATAACATAGCAATGTGATCCAAATGTATTTCTTTTTTTGTATAATAAGGTTTTTAGGCTTAAATGTGAAATCTATTTTTGAGAGTGGAAATTTGCTCTGACAACATCCATGAAAAAAGATTCTCATGAGTAGAAAGTTTTACTTGACAGTGAAGTTGCATCTGTGTTATGTCACAAGTTAATGAAAATCTGCCTTAAAGACCATCAACAATCACACAGTGCATCATTGAATGCAGCTGAGTGTTACTGAACTTCACAAAAGACAAAAAAACAGTGGGGATCAAAAATGTCTTTTTCAGAATGTCACTTCAGTTAATAATATAAAGTGGGTGTTGATTTAGGTCTTGAAAAAATTATATAATGCTCAACATCCACAGTAGCAGCTATCATATTAGGACTAAAAAGTTTATTATTAAACTACATATACAGTACTACGTGTTTATATTTGGCAAAAGTGCCTGATGAATTCCTTATAGCCGTCTAAACAAAAGGTTGCTGAGGATGTGAGCAGCTTCATGAATGCAGTGAGGGAGGACAGGCAGTAGCTGCTGTCAGGAAGGAAGATAGAGGAGACTACTGGAGGAAGATGAATCACTGTGGCAACCCGAAGAAGAAGAAGAAGAAGAAGAAGAAGAAGAAGAAGAAGAAGAAGAAGAAGAAGAAGAAGAAGAAGAAGAAGAAGAAGAAGAAGAAGAAGAAGAAGAAGAAGAAGAAGAAGAAGAAGAAGAAGAAGAAGAAGAAGAAGAAGAAGAAGAAGAAGAAGAAGAAGAAGAAGAACTGCAGTATTGGTGCAACAAGTGATTATTAATGGCTCTCCACCACATAATGCTTAATCCTGTGAGTGCAAATTAATTTTCATTTAATAATGGTATTACAACATCTTCGAATATTGAACTGCAGTTTTTATGCGGTATCACAAGGGGGCATTGTCAAACTACAGCATGTAAAATTGATAGGTTTCCCTTGGTGCTTCTGACAGTTTTAGACAATAAAGGCAGCCTTCTCTGCCAATATTTCCACAAGTACACCTTTGATAATGAGGTCAATGTTAAAACCCTCGAGACAATAAAGAAGATAAGCTGTACTTAAATGTTCTTTTGTTACTGATCATATTTATCTGTTTTGGCCTTCTGCGGCATCAAAGCACAGATCGCTCAGTGAGCTCTGCTCTTTAGACAGGAAGCCTGTGGAGAGTTCTCTTCAAACAATTATAAATTGCCTTTCTAAACCAGGGAACCACATCAGCACCAAAGTCGCAAAACACACAGAGATACAAGGATAGATATAGAAATGTAAACAACATTACATGTACAACAGAGCACAAAGAAAAGTGTCCTTTGCTTTATTCAGCTGAGAGTCAAAGGCAGGCTTCTTGCAACTAATTGTCAGACAAACAGCATGTACTATAAAATGAAAAAAAATAAACAAATCAAAATCAGACACTATGGCTCAGTGTCAATGGTAATTACGACGCCTTAAGTGCTTGTCTGCAAGATCGCCCAAAAAAAAAAAAAGAGATGAGCAGGAATCACACCAGACAGAATGCTTTGCACATAATAACTGCTCTCTGCAAAAACAA
>OMNM01030537.1:0-13333 GCA_900302745.1 Parablennius parvicornis
TTTCTCAGCCAGAAGACACCCCCCCCCACACACACACACACACACACACACACACACACACACACACACACACACACCTCCCAACCTCACACGCTCACCACGACCACCTCACCTCAGCCTATAGAGCTCAGCGATCCTCACCTCTCACCTCTCACCTCTATCGTAGCCACCGTCCTCAGGCCTGCTCATGAGCTCCATCGCCACGTCGCTGGGATTATTCGTCACCAGCTGTAGATTAAAGTCTTGCTGCAGGGATTCGCTCGGCTCTGAGGAAGATGACAGAAGAAGCAGCCCTGCATGTGCGTTTTGCGTATGTGTGTGTGTGCAGAGATACAGCGACGAGGAGTGTCAAAACATGGAATCTCGTTAGCCCGCTGTAACCCGCAGGAAATAAGTGTGATGGGATTAACCGATAAGTAGATAATTCGTGTCTAAGAGTATTATCCCGGGATAAAACAGTGCTTAAGTCATCTCAGATGATGTGTGGCTACAACACGCTCCCCGCAGCGAAGCAACAATAATAATATGATCTATCTTTTGTGAGCATTGCTTCTCAAAGCTTCTATCTAATGCGGGAGATGAATCTCAAAAGAATGTGGTGAATTAAAATGAATATTTCATAGGCTAATTAATTGGATTGTATCTAATTGCACAGTATAGCATACAACACTAGTAAAACATCACTGCATGACTCAGAATATTAATTCCAAAGGTCTGTGTTACAAACCAGATCTCAGTTGGATGCTCGTGTCTGCATACTGAGAGGGGTCAGTCCTTATCAAATCAAGACATTTCAGAGAGAGTTCCCAAAGGGCTTTGTTAGATTCACCTCATATTTTATACATACAATGTCAAAACATTCCAAAGCAGGAGTGTAGAAAACACTAATACAGCATATCTTGAGATGTGTATGCTTCAATAAAGGGTCTTCGTTTGCAAAAACATGAGTGCAGCTCAAACAGAGGTCCCACAAGTCATTATCTTTGAACTTTTTTTTCTTAGATGCTTGGATTTCTCCATAATTAACCGTCTTTAACCTCTAAAGAAGCTGCCCTCTGTGTTGCAACTCGTGGTTAAGAAAATCAACATTGCAAAGCCAAGTTGGTCAGTCAATGGTGAACTGCTTCCACTCAGATCACTGTGCTGTGATGTGTTTTATATGATCAAACATTTTCACCCAATCGCTGACTCAGTCACAGACATACACTGATGCTGATAGCTGCTAAGCAATGTGTTTGCACACGTTCAGTACTGATGGCCAAAGGAAGCTTTTACACCAATGAAGGAAAGTAATGTCCGTTTACACAAAAGCAGTTGAAACGCTGTTATTGGTTTTTGTTATGAAACCACACACACATGCAGCAAAGAACAATGAGCTCCAACATAAACAACCAGAGAACACAGATATTCTAGTGGACAGACCACCAAGTTGGATTGTTATTACGGTGACTGTCAAAATAAAATCACCAAGTCCAGGAGAATATCGACTGGGAGTCATGACACTCTGGAGGAAACATTGTTGTGATTGTTTATCTACTGAGCATGTGCAGAAGAACTAGTTACTATGGCCATGGTGACCAGGACCAGAAACAGAGTTTCAGAAAAGTTGTGTTTTCCAAAGTTTCGATGGAAACTGAGTCAAACTTTTCAAAATGTTCAGTTTTCAGTGCCCCGAGAGCTGTTGTGTGAATAGATCAACAAAATGCTACAAAGGTTTTTCCTTTTCACTCGACAACGATGTCATGTAAACTTCTGTTTGTAAACTGTTTGTTTAAAATAATGTTTTTTGTTCACCAACCAAAAATAAGTCATACAATGAATTCCAGTCTAATAAAAACAACTTGCTGTCTTCATTCTCTCTGTCGTCACTTGGCAAGCAAGGAGTCTTACACCATTTTAGATCCAAAACCAAAACTTAAGTCAGTTCTGAAGCTCAAAGGCGGCCCAACCCAAGACCAGCAAAATCTACCAAATAAAGTGTCTAATTGTATAAAATACCATTGTCTCAACCTGTAGATGTACATTAACTGCACACAATGCTGACAACTTCCATCCAAGTGCGAGTTAATTTGGCTCTGGCTGGGCTTCCGTCCTCGTTACAACAAGGTAGTAACAGTAACTACTATAGTACAAAAACAGTTGAACACGTTACTACTTACTGGGAAAACTGGAGAAAACTCATTTCGGAGATCTTACCCGCGATCTCATTCTTTCGGATCTCAAAGTTCATGACCATAGGTGAAGGTGGGGATGTCCTGCATTTCAAACACTCTGCTCCTCTGAGGCACACACCAAGGTTCAGATAGAGGCCTCCACCTTTTTAAAAAATTATTGCATTGCAACACCACACAGTTAACCTTAATTAAACCGGAAGCCAAGGCTTTTTTTTGCCTATCCACCAAAAGCCCATTCAGTTATCCCGGACACCAGTGGTACACGATAAAGAAAAAAAACAGGACGAACTAAACATGAAAAAAGTAATACGGAAGGAAAAAAACATACATATAGAATTTAACAGAATGAGAAAAATAAAAAACAAAACAAAACAAAAGAGATGGAAAATATTCTTCATTGTAGCCATTAGTGTTATACTTTTTTACAAGTCATCACGTGATACATATTTTGCATCTTTATTTACTAATTAGCCTGAATAGATTCTTCTTTCAAGCTAATTTTGAATTTCTTCATTAAAATATCTGTTTAAGGTTGATTCTGTGGATGATACCTTTATTTCTGTTAAAGCTGCTCATGTGACGCTCATATCATGAAATACAAGGTATTATTGGAGGTCCTCGGTGTATCACTGGCTGGTGACGCAGGTAAACTTTAAAGAGCAAACTGTGTAGGTCGGTGATGTAATTTTTTCCCAAACCTGCTTTTTGACCTTGGTCTGGAGGGTAAATTAAAAATTCATCGTGTGCATAAAGATTTGATTCTCTTACCAATCGATGTAAACAGGTAGAAACATAACATAATTTAAAATACTGCGAGGATCTTAATCGCTGGTTAAAAACAGGACCTTCTACCGACTCTAATTGTTGCACACAATCGCTGCTGTATCTTATCCGACCTTTTGAATGGCACGCCCACCTCCACGGACATAATAAAGAGAGCATTCCTGAATGAATAAAAGTACAATTCTTGTTTTAGTATCAAGTGGGAGGCAATCATGTTAAGAAGAATGTAAAAGGTTTCCCTGCAGCCTTCAGGAAGACTTGCAATCAAGCCCAGACTAAGAATTAAAGTGTTTTCAAGGCCAAGCCGCCATCAGAGCTAAATATAACCTCTCCATCTGCAAATATAATGCTGCTGCTCTCAGATGTACTTCAGAAAGTCAAACACTAACATCAGATCTTTTTCGGTCTTTTGTATACTCCTCACATGCTGTAGTTTAGTAAAAATCAAAACGTATTCTTTTCAATCAAGGCCTTGGAACAATCAAAAGCAGCCGGCCAGAGGATCTCAAAGTGTGCTTGGGCTTGCACAGGACTTCAAGGATTGTGCTGTAGCCACAGGACATAGCCAGCTGAGCCATGAAAGTAGAATCTTAAAAAATCAATTCTGAAACTCACAGGTAGCTGCAGCACAGATCATTTCTCCTTCAAGCATTGCTGCAGCATTTTGGAAAAGATGTAACGGGGGAAGAAACACTTTTCAGAGACTGCAGAGAGGAACAGAGTGACTCACAGTAATCCAAATGAGGAAAAAAAAATGTGAAGGACTTTCTCCAGGTGTCCCCGGGATAAAAAGGCCTCAGTTTAGATACATTTCGACTGTCGGCAGGTGGTTTGCTTGGATGTGCAATTGGCCAGCCAGGTAGATAAGATACAGCTACATCCCTCTGTCACTGTAAGGCAGCCGGGAAATCAGCAGGGCGATAGAAATAGGAAAAAGTTAAATGAGCCAAAAATTTGATGTGAAAGCATTTTTCTTATTTCTTTTTGTTGTGTCCATGGGAAGAGACATTTCTGCACTACTCTGCTTAGCAGTGTATAATTGTCATCTTCATGCCACCTTATGTTATTTTGGTTCACATGAATAAAGGCAGTTAATAAAAGCTTAAGCACATGCTAAAAGTACAGTATGCTCAAAGGTAGGTTGGATCTCTGATGGTTAATATGAATTTATTTAAGTGTGACCAAAGCCTCCTGAACACAACAATGTTGTCAAGTGAAAACAGAAAACATTCACAGTATTTTCAGTGTTTACACATTTTTGGAAAACCACTCCCAAAGCGGAATTTTTGAAAAACTCAGCCTCAGCCTGCATGTAAATGGGGGAAAACACAACTTTTGAAAACGCTATGTCTCCATGGAAACAGGGGGAAAACCAACTTTTCTGGAACGCTGCTACTGCACATGTACACTTTGGCTGTTATAAACAGTTCTTCCACACCTGCTCATAATAACTAATGTTGATTGTGCGTTTATCAAACTATCAGACAAATCATCAACAAATCGTTTGGATTTCATAGAGTTTGCCTCCAGATGTGGTTCCAGTTGTGCTCAGGTTTGATCACATAACATGCTGACAATACAAAGTCCTTTGAAGGAGTTTTACTAATCTTATGCTGAATTTACACGACAGTGTTTTCAAGTGAGCAACATTTTTGTTGTGTTTTGGGTGTCCTCTTACAGCACAACGATGCCCAAAGACCCTGAAAAGACCACTTTTTTAAAACGCCTTCCAGGCTGGAACATTTTGAACACACTCCATCTTCATCTCCATGTAAACAGGGGGAAATGCAATTTTTGAAAAACGCTCTGGCTCCGTCTGTGTGTAGATGGTGGAAACATATCTTCTGGTCATGCGCATGACGGCCATAGTAAATAGTTCTTCTGTACATGTGTGAGTAGATTGATAATACAAACAAGCAGTGTCAAAGTTCAGAACTCGAGCCAGAAGCAGACTTGGACTCAGATCAGTTTAGAGAGTTTATAACTAAGTAGTATTTACTCGGGGCAGGTGGAGGTATCTGGAGGGGAGTTATCAGAGAGCAGGTCAAGAAAATGAGAGAACACACTAGGAGCATGGCTGGACATCACAACACAGGGCGAGAGACAATCAGGTACACGGGGTAAAGAGTCTACGTACACACTTGGAGAGGGAATGCAACAGCATAAACACATCAACACAATGAAATGTATAGAGGAAAGACTAGTGATTGGAGACGTGGATGAGACAGCTGAATCAAAATAAAACAAGAAGTTTCGGCAGTGTGAGTTCTGACAGGACATTCTGCACTGCCGAACCGATTTTGTTCGGCCAGAAGGAGCTGGCTGAAGGAGGTGAAGTCATTTTGTTCGGCCTGCACACTTCCGGCTGAACTTAGTGTGAATTGGCCTTTATGGTTAGTTTGTTTGTTTACTAACCAGAGTGCATTGCACACTACATCACGTCCTCTCACCCTGCCCACTAGAAAGATTGTTTGTAAAGGAACCGAGACTGAGCTTTTGAAGGGGACCAGAGATCGCTTGTTAGCTCTGGTTGAGAGTTGGTGGGCGTGTTTTCGTCCCCGACCAAACAGGGGAATGTGGACATGCCCTAAGACACACGGGGATCCTGACAAGCCTCTGTCTTGTCATGACTCCCAGTCCATGTTCTCCTGGACTTGGTAGTTTTATTTTGACATTCACCGTAATAACAATCCAACTTGGTGGTCTGTCCACTAGAATGTCTGTGTTCTCACATCGTTAATGTTCAGAACGGATTGTTCTCTGCTTCTGATGCTGCTGAGGTCAAACTAAAAGTGTTGAGCGCTAAAATGCTTTCACTTACGACTATACTAATGAGTTTCAAGCCCACTCAAACTTCAAAACCTTCTACAGCATTTTACATATAGACTAATTACCACTAAAAATCATGGTAATACGATGACACATTACTTAATAGTCCATTATTCATCACTGCTCACTGCTCTACAGGACCAATCAAAACACTTGCAAATGAAAAGGTCAATCTTTCAATATTTTTGGAGTAACTCAAAGATGACAAAGATGACATTTTCTAAAACTGTAAATCCTAAATTGTACCTGCTGTTACAGTCGATTCAAGTCAACAGAAAAGAAGAATGAAGATGAAAATATTCAGACAGTAGTTTTATTCAGTCTCCTTCAAACATGCTTAATAGAAATATCACTTTATGAGATATATATATCAGTTTCAATGAGGATTAAAAAAAAAAAAAAGAAGCCAAAAACTGGTTATGCTGTCCAGATAAATCTTTTGAACATTCGTCTAATAATTTGGTGTTGGACAAATGCCATCTGAGACTGTGTAGCTGTCTTTCATCTTTGGATTGTTTTTCTCTTGGTGATAGAATTTGCTTGAGTTTCTTTCTTCAACAGCATATAGCTTGTGTTTTCAGGGAGAGGAAGTCCTTAAATACCCAGCTGTGCAGGATGTGTCCAACCCCTCACACCGGTCGGTCAGGCTGTGTGATTAGCGCTGCCGGTAAATGCAGCATTTAGCCGTTGACACAAGAGACTTTTCCCCTCCTCACAGGTTGGTTAAGGTCAAATCAGAGCTGAAAGGAGGGTAAATCTGTGCAGCTCAGCTGGAAACCTTGCTGTATTTGCCAGATAACTTCGCTCCTTTAAGGATACAGTTTTTGAAAGCTGCCTATCAAACTGGGCCTCCACACAGATTCTGCGGTGGATCGTTTCTCAACTGATTTCAACAGGATTTCCAGAGCTCCAGTTCATTGCCAGACAGTTTGTTATTCACTTGCTATTGCTGGGAGACGGTATGTGAATATATATTAATGCTAAAGATATTGGGATGAATGTGTTTTTATCAGAACGTCAAAATTCAAAATTCAAACTTGAAATATAAATCTTCTGAAAATATACTTCTATTTTTCAATGAAACTACACTGAGCCAAATCATTACTATGTTATCATGAAGTGAATTGAAGAGCTCATTCTGCACATCATCCTCTCACCAGTTTGTTCACAGGACCGAGGAGGAAACAGAGGAGGCCATGACAGGAGCCTGTCTTCCACCCCAATGATTTCATATCAATAAAAACAAATACTCATGATACCTATCAAATCCTTATTGCACCCACCAACATTAACTTCAAACGCCTCCAACCCCATCATGGGAAGCATCTGAAGGTGTGAGGATACTGTGGATAGCAGCGCATTCACCTCCAGACCCAGAAACACAAGAGTTTGTTGTCCAAGTCAGGATTTACTTAAAACTCTTCAACAGCAGTCAGACAGCACCGGCTGACTGATTACCTCAGAACCATTTATCCTGGAGTAAACAGTGACAGAGCCACTCAACAACTGCCTGTATGCTTTATATAGAAGCCGAGGTTTGTCATTGATCACTAACATATCTAATTCACACAATTACATGTCTGCTTACATTCTGCTTTTAAAATAAGCTCCAGCTAGCTTCAGAGTTGGGGCCTTTTCAATTACAATTTCTAGCATCAAAGATAGAGAAATAGTTAAATATGGTTGTTGGCAATCGTTAATGTGATCCCACTCTTGACAGTTCAATCCCCCCATCTCACTCTGTTAGAGCAGAGCATCCTTGTGCAAGAAATTGAAGACCGCCCTCCATGACAAGAGAATAGAAAACATTTTAATAATTCCAGGGGAAAATTCTTTCAGTTCATGTGTGACTGTATCTGTTATCGTAGCTGTGAAAGAGTGAAAAGGGCGAAAGGGTGAATGTGACACATTTGACCACATTTGACCACTTGAGGAGTCTCAACTTTCTCAACATTCATATAAATTCGGAAAGTCTGTATAGCATAAGTCATAATAACGCAATGATATAAATTAAAGGGGCCTCAAACCTGCAGTACCTGCACAATAATGTAAAACACTTTAAGTTTATTCTCCACCGCACAAAAAGTGCAGGACCGGAGTGGTATAGTCCGGTACGGTACGGTTTTCCACCGCGAGAATTGTTCTTTTTACCAGAAACAACAGCTCAAAAGGTGGTCTCTTTTCGCTACCCTAACGTTGAGGTGCTCGGGACACTGGAGTCAGTCTGATTTTGTGGAGTCGTCTGCTGATTGGTCAGTGATTTGCAACATGCCCTCAATATTTTAATATGTCAACTGTATGAATCCTCTGATTTTAACAGCTGTAACTCCCATGTTGGTTTTGAGAAAGCAAACGCCGGCCGGCCGTAGTCACGTCACCCCTGCACCGGAGCGCACTCAGTCAGCACAAGCCGGCCGGCACCGGTCCACAACTTCCGCGTTTCGACCGACAGAGCAGACGGGATGCGAGGACCTATACCGGGACTCGGAGCAGCTCCAGTGTCCCTCCGCCTTCGGCGCACCGTGTGTGCATCATCTGCTCTCTCGGCCGAAATCCTCTCTGTTTTGCTCTGTTCCTGCACTTTTTGTGCATTGGAAAAAGGCCATAATACAACAAAGTCATCTCAAAGCTTTTCCACATGAGCAAGTAGAAGAGACAGTGGAAAGAAAAACTTCCTTTAACAGGAAGAAACCTGCAGAACTGGACTCAGAGGAGACTTTCTGTTGTTCTGGTTGGGTTTGGAGGATACAACAGACAGGTGCATTCCTGGCCCTGGAGGGACGCACTCCTGCATATTCTCAATGTTCTCATGCTCCAACACACCTGAATTTCATGAATGTATCATGATGAAGCTCTGCAGAAAGTCTGATGACAAGTTAGTGACATGTAATAGTGACTTATGGTGAGTGAGAAGGAAAAGAAGCTCAGTGTCGGTCCTCCAGCAGTCTAAACCTCCATCAGCTGGACTAGAAATAAGTAACTGTAATTTTTATTAAATAGAAACGTCTTGAGCCAATCCTTCAAAGTAGAGACTGTGTGAGCCTCCCAAACTGGATCTGAGAACTGGTTCCACATGAGAGGAGCCTGAGAGCTCAGAGCTCTGCCTCCATTCTAGAAAACAGAACCTCCAGCAAGCTGCACTCTGAGATCAGCATTCTGAAATCTTGGACACTTTGTCGACTTAGATTTATACCGTCATTGTGTTTTAGAAACATAGAAAAGGCTTGAATTTCCTGCAGCTGCATCACAATGACGCAAAAATCACCATACGTTCTCGAATGTACAGTACATCTGGGAAACTAATCCCAGCTTTCATTTTCAAGCTTTGTGGTGTATTATTGTTTGTGCAGTACTAGCCACACATGCACAGAAGAAAGAAACTTGTTAGCATCAATATTGTCGGGCTGCAGTTTACACACACAATTCAATCCACATTTATAAATTATAGTTGCAACATAACATTGACCAGCGTCATTACACTTTTCTCTCTGATTGTCGACCAGATTACACCAACAAAACGTGGCTCCTGTTTACTCTTCTTTTAGCCATGTTTGAAATGTTTATGGCACATGGCCATAAAAACTAAGGTTATTATGAACTCTATTTGTGTGAAAGGTCTTTTACACACATTAAAGTCATGAAAGTGCTGCCTGACCTGCTGTCTGTCTCTGGACTTTGATTTATCCACATGAGTCCTTATAATGATTTGATGACACACCAGTGGAAACATGAGCAAACACTGGTTTGTTATTTGAAGAAAAAACATCTGAAATACAACAAATAAACATCTTTATTGAATGATCACATTAATGCATATCTGTCACATTTGCTAAGCAAAGCTGAAGAGGTGATAAGTCTAGTATAGTGTTGCCACCTTGTTCTTCTTCCCCAAACGATTAAAAAAGTCAATTAATGCAGTTTGAATATCCACTTTTTTAGCACTTAAAGAAAGACTGCGCAGTCAGGATTATAGACTGTCAATGGTTGACTGACGCTGGGTTGTAGTCTATCACAATCGTTACTGTGCCTGGTTTTCTACCCATCTGCCTGCAGCACTGCCACTTCCAATCGGTCCTGGTCAATAATAGCCATATTCAGCACATCTAACCGCGTTGAACATAAAGGAAGGAAGGAAGCACACCTGAGACAGCTGGCAGAGGGGTTTGCTGAGTCTTCCTCATGAAGATGACTTTGCCATGACAGGGATTTGCGGTTGAAAGTGAAACTTTGTCAGATCAATGACGCTGGTGTCTGTCAATAACGGCTTGCTTACTCGTATCGATATGCTGACAATCCAAAGAATGGCTTGTTTGTCCAAAGGCTTACTGCCAATCAATAGACTTGTCTAAGTTCAGTGACATTATGTTCTGTGGCCGTCGGAGGACTTAATGATGTGTTACTCAGATGTATGTATCTCTGCTTCTTTTAGAAATGAGGGAGAAAACTGGTGGCACCTTGTAATGAAGGCCCTCTTTATAACTGGTCTGCTTACATGGCACAACTACCACTGAATTGGTACACAATTCTGAAAGAATGTAAGTTTATGCATCATTTACCGGTTCTAGGTGTTGTGATGTGGGTCAGTGAAAGGGCTAATCATAGGACCTTAGGTTATCTTATCAAAATCTGTATATATTAGCCATATAATCATATATCCATCCACTTATGTTGTACAGATACCACTTTATCAAATTTAGCATTTTGGGTCACTGCAGATGGTGCGGACGTACAAGGAGTTAACTCAGGTTTACACTCACATTCACAGCGAGATTTCAGTTAGACCCCGTTTAGACAACATTCCAAGTGAAAGTAATTAGATTACTGTTATTTTCCAGCTATCGGGCCACATTACTGCATTGCCAAACTATGATTTTTTTCTTGTGAGACTCTCATAACAATGACGTATCAACGGCACAACGTCAGTGTAAACAACGGAGACGTGTAATGATCAACAGGAGCGCAGCACCTGCAGCAATTAATGATCAAAAATCCCGACATTATTTACTACAAAATCATTCAGGTCCGCTGTGCACTTTGTGTGGGAAGAAAACTCCACCTTAAATCTGAGCAAGCCGACGGCAATGTGAAACTCAGTGAATTCATGTTTCGTAAATTCATGTTTTCTTGTTGTCGGGAGGAAATCAGAACACTTTAAGAAAACCCTGCAAACTCAACACAGAAAGAGCTGGACACTAACTTGCCTTTCTTGCTATGAGTGGAGTGTGCTCCACCACTGTCTGGTCTCGTAGGATATAGTTATGACTGGAAACATAATGCAGGTGCTTCTAGCTTGGTGACATGTAGGTCACATGGGTATTTGGTTAGTGTTGTTTCAGGCTAGCCTTTGAAATGGAAGCACCGTGTAGCTAATCAGCAGCACTCTAAAAAAAGGCTTCCTCTCAGGCTGCTAGAAACTAATGCCATCAGAGGAGGAAACTATTTTATATATGTGCTCTCATTTATTTTCGTAGTATTTATTTACCTTCCATGTGAATTAAAAGTACCAAATTGGTTTGAACTTCATTCTCAACGTGCTGATTTTTCCAGCCTCCAGTTTCCATTCTAACATGTGTTCCATCCCTATCCAATGAATCAAATCGATCTTCCCACAGAATAACCTGCACTGCAACAGCTCGGGGATCCACAGAATCTCTAGTTGGGAGCGCTAAAGCCCAAACTTAGCAGTGGATAGTGAATCTGTGTGAATCTGAAAGCAACCAGTCTCATCTTCCTGTGGCTCTGTTCACATGGATATTTTCAAATACAGACATCGACTGTTGCTCCCGTGCCATGGTGTTTAAGACAGTGATGCACCGATGCCACTTATTTGAAGGATAAGTACAAGTACAAGTACTAACCTTCAGCTATTTGCTGATACTGAGCACCAGGATAAGTACTTATTTAATGTCATGAAGCCTAATTCAAACTAGATGTGCAAATGACATGTGAAGGCTATCGTCATCATGAACCACCTCCACACAGCTTCTACAACAATGCTACGTGCACTTCAGCTTCTTTACAGTCTATATAGTATCCATAGCATAGTGCGAGGCGGTTAAATATGCACTGTGTGAGGGATACTGTACACTGCAAATTGAGGGACAGTTTGCTATATATTCTGCAGGTTTCTTCCTGTTAAATTGTGTTTTTTCTCTCTACTACCTCTTTATTTGTTCATGTGCAATTGTTGGTTTTTCTCTGTAAAGGTATCTTGAAATGAATGTCTTATATTTGATGCTAGTTGCCAAAATAAAGATGAGCAAACTGCAGGATCTGTGTCCGTCAGACCCGACACATCAACGTTTGGAGGGCTGCCATGGACACACCCTTTGAGGAAAAGTCGCAATTTTCACTGTGAGTCATCATCAACTTATTTTACACTCACAACACCACATTTAAGGTTGATATGGTTTAGTAGTGAATAATAATATATTCAAATGTAAAACATGATCTTTCCTGTCTCCTGCAATGGATATTGGAATATGGAGTTGATCAGAGAACATCTTTGATGAAGGTTTAGGTGCATTGTGGCATGTAGAGTAGAGTTACACATCACTTTCTGTTTCACGGCGAACCATCAGCAGACAGCCGTGGCCACGACCTTTCACTTTTGTGGAAGAGATTTGATGCCATTACCATCAGGAAAGACTGTTGTGTATATACCAGGCAAATTTGAGGTCTCTTGGATTTACCCTGTAGGAGGAGTTCAACACCAGAATTTCACTGTTAACGCCATATAGTGGACTTCCTGTTGGGTTTAGAGCTTGGGTGTCATGGCATTCTTGTGTGGCCTGATGTGCCTAATATCCCAACCAATCTCAATGAAGTTGTCACAAAGTTTTAGGTCATGGCATGAGATAATATAATTCTTTAAATGTCCTCTTACCAATAGGTGGCGCTATGGCTGTTATGGCTATGGCATTATAATTTCATTGTAATTACACATGTGACATTTCAGGCAGATTGCAGAATGTAGAGCAGAGTTACACGTCACTTCCTGTTTCATGGTGATTCAATGGACCGCCTTGGCCATGCCCTTTGAGTCCATGTTACATTTTGAACACTTTAATCCGGAAGGCCTGTTGGAGATACTGGCCAAATTTCAGGTCTCTAGGATTTACCCCCTACGACGATTGCATTTTACGCATATCATATGGAAAGCAAAATTGGTGGACTTCCTGTTGGGTTTAGAGTTTGGCTGTCAGTGACATTTTGGTGCGGCCCAATGTGCTGCATATTTCTACCAAATTTATTGGATGTAGGTGAAACGTTTTGCCCATTTGATGATGATAATAATAATAATAATAATAATAATAATAATAATAATAATAATAATAATAATAATAATAATAATAATAATAATAATAATAATAATAACAAGAAGAAGAAGAAGAAGAAGAAGAAGAAGAAGAAGAAGAAGAAGAAGAAGAAGAAGAAGAAGAAGAAGAAGAAGAAGAAGAAGAAGAAGAAGAATGCTCTGCTCACACCCTAATAAAGCTGTTGGGTTTCCAGCTTGCGGTTGGTGCCACTGCTCTTTGGACAGGCAG
>OMNM01030538.1:0-12090 GCA_900302745.1 Parablennius parvicornis
GAGAGCAGTTTCTACACGTCTGTCCAACACCAGCCTGACCCTTCAAACAGCTTCAGCACAAAAATAGACATTTTTAATTATAATATATAAAGTTTTTCTTTTGAATCACATTATCCAGCTTTTCAACACTTTCTCGTGGTCTCACTGGTCAAAAACCTTGTATTCAAAATGAATTTCCCCAAATCCAGCTTCTCTTTGACTCTTATCCAGTAGAATATTGGATCATAGGAGCTGCATTCAGAATCTGCTGTGTCTGTGTGAGCTGGACTGGCTCCGCCCACACATGCCCATCTTGGGAAGAGGAGAAAGTTCTTCCTCTCATGGTGCAATGAGCTAGAGCCGAGCTGCCTAATTGTGGGAGGAGTCAAAGGGAGGAGCCTACCTTGATTTGGATTGGCTGAACCCCTGATGACACTATATAGGGTTTGATTTCTGATTGTCCCGTTGGAGCAACACACTTTTTAAAAACTGAAACAAGCCAGGGAGAGAGAGGACAGACTTTCTTCTCTTCTGGGGCGTCATTCCAGGTATGGGAACGATTATTACTGTTGGAAAACCTTTAGAAGAAGAATCTTGCAGAACATGACCCTTTTAAAATACCTGGAGTGACACAGCAGCTCACACAACTAACATCATTTGTGTTTTCCTTTTTGTTTTGTTTTGTTACAGAAGCACAGTGAATAGTTTTCTAAACCATACAAATACAGATTCAATCTCTTCACTCAAGTAATGTGAAGGCTCTGAAGTCTACTTTAAGTTTTCCTCAGTTAGTTCATTGTGAATTTGCTTCATTGTCACTATCACAAATATTGCGTTCTATAGAAAATGTGTAGATTTTTTTTATGTTATTGAAACTACTTTTCTATTCTGCTACATCTAGCATTTAATTTTTGTTCTATACGTTTATCTTTTCCGCCTGCATTAGCCAAGACAAATACACACTGTGCAAATAACCCATTCATTACATTTGAAATCAGCCATGGTGGTATGAAGATGCTAAATGAACCGTTAGAAAGAACAAATATTCATAATGCTTCTCAGACACAAACTCAAATGCTAAATATTTTTAAAAAGGCAACGTAGAAATATGGTGATATATAGTGAAAAAAAATTGGACGCTGCATCAATGACAAGAAGTACAATAACCAAGTGGTGCTTTCCATTCCTGTACGGCTCCAATTTTGTGTTTTAAAAGCTTCAGATTTATGATCTCCACTCCACACAGCTGTGTGTAAAGATCTGAAGGAGAAAAACAACGCCTCCGCTCCAGATGCTGCATATTTTCAATCAATTCTGTAAACTGCTTTTATCTGGATATCTACAGTGACGTTACATACAATGATACTCCACAAACAGAAAGAGTTTAAAGAATGTTCTTGTATTCCATGACTCAAGAGTCAACTGCACCTCAGTCTAGAAAGTCTAAACTTTTACCACTTCCATCTATTAATACTCTACAAACATGCATATTTATGTATAAATTCATTGATAATGAACAAAACTCTCCAGACACATTTCTCAACTTTTTCCTCCTCATCATCAGATATTCACTCTGACCCAAACAGAAACCCAGGACACTTTCTTTTACCTCAAAGCATCAATTTTTCATCACATTCTGGACAAATCATTTGATGTGCTTCCATTTTGATGCTAAAATATTTATTTATCTCCTGTCCAAATACCTGACTTGATATGTTGTGACACTTTTTCTCTGCTTGTTGTTCCTTCATCCTGTTTAGTTTTTAGTTTCATGACTGTTGAGTTTGTTGAGGGGAGGATTTTATAAATTGGGCTTCCTTCTCTCCTGCAGTCAGGTTTTATTTATGTTCTGATAATGTGTGAGACACCTGTGATCTACAACTGGAGGTTGTCTGCAGCTATGTAGGTTTCAGGGACGGTGAGATGTAGAGTAACAGAACTGTGTGCAGATATTCATCACAGACGCGGTCCGATCAGGAGGATGACTTCAAAGAAATCACAACCAGCTGCAATTAAACCTGCTGGACTAGAGAAACCGTCTAAATAGAATGACAGACTAAACCATTTCCCTCAACTGACCCTCCACCCTTCTTCTTCTTCTTCTGTCCTGGCTTCCTGCAGAGAGTGAAGTCGGGACGAGAGGGCAGTGCCAGAGGTCGACGAGAAGGCAGAGAGAGCAGCGCAGGCAGTGCCGGTAAGTTAGGAGTCACCAGGACAGAGAAGGCTGCCGCAGTTTAATTTCATCTCTTCGCATTTGTATGTTTTCTGTTTATTTTTGTTCTGAAAACCTCAAGAGTCTAAACTCAGTTCTTTACAATGTGGGAAAACATCAGAGTTAGTGCTTATATTTTTGTGGGCAAAACGTTTTTTAAACCTCAACGTTTAGGTGAAACATTAGGAGCATGTTTTAAAAAATAAAAACGTCTTTAAAGTCATCTTGAAAAAACATTAGGTCAGAAAATGTCGATTTAAGCAAAATGCTATTTTGGATCTGCCACCAAGCTCAACCTAAACAATATCCAGCCTGGAGCAGCTGCTGTTGGCGTCAAAGCCTGTAATCAGGGTCTTACTCACTGGTTCCTGACCTTTCCAACACCATGCTTACCTTGAAGGAAGGTTAAAGACCCTAAACTATCCCAACACTGGCAGACTCGTGATCTTCTGTAGATTGTAGGAGGACTCATGTCATCTTGAGGCCGACATCACGCCAATATTCTTCTCATCACACTGTCTGTTTCATGTGTCACCACTCCTGTTCTTCTCTCCGCTCTTCCAACTGACAGCCAGCTCCACACCTCTCCTCACCTCTCCTAAGAAGTCCAACTTCAGGGGTACTTTGTGTGTGTGTGAGTGAGTGAGTGAGTGTGTGTGTGAAGTCTTAACACTCCCTCACTCACAGACTGGCTCCGGCCCTGGAAATTTGGCTCATCAGCAAATTTCAAATGCAAGCCAGACACTTTTGAGAGTTGCCAGAGAGGCAGTAATAAGGCCCAGCGTCTCTCTGCCGTGCAGCTGAACGTCTCCAGTGCGACCCTGCAGCGTAGCGAGATATATGTTGTACGTCAGGCACATTTTATTGTTCTCTGCTCCACCCTGCCAAGACCTCCATTAGTCTCCCGTGTTGTGATTTATTCCATTAGAAAACCTCTGCAAGGTTAATAGCCCTAATTCACAGTATTTGTCAAAACATAAATAACAAAGTATCTTTTCCTTTTTTTCCCCTCATGGCACAGATGAAGTGAAAACGGGTGAGAGAATGAAAGTTTATAAAACACAGACTTTTCCTGTTGCAATCTACTTTAATTTCCACTCATACTCTGTAATCTCTCTCTTCTCTTCTCTTCTCTTTCTTTTTTTGTTTTTCCATGCGCCTGCTCTCCGGCTCCTCTGCCTTCATTTGTATTCCCTCTGTTTCCTCTGTGCTCCTCAGTGTCTCAGCCTGGATCTAAACAGTTCAGTCCACTGTTGGACTCAGAGAGAGGTATGACGGATTATGACCAGAATAAGTACATAAACATGTTGTTGGACTCGTACAAGGAGATTTATGAAGCAACTCCATAAATCACATATTGCTTAAGAACCATTTCCTCCTGACAAAACACAAGACCTCAATATGAACAAACTAAAACCACAAAATAAAACATTCTTCTTCCTTATTGCATCAGAATGATTTCATAAATGTATCCCTTTCAATCACTTTCGCATTTCTTACATAATTATTTGCAAGTTCATATAACTTTGTCATAAATGTGAGAAACGTTGATAGGTTGGAAAAAGTGAAACATTTTCAACTTTTCCAAAGTCCAACTTCAGTGTTTGTGGTCAGAAGGGCTGAACTGGATCCAGAACTCTCCTGACAGGCAGCTGCGATGTCAGACTGTGGTTGATATTTGCTCTGAGGGAAGAGAGAGAATCGACAAACCTCTAGTGCACCTGAGAGTTTTCCATCTCTTCTGTAAAGTCTGCATATTTGCAGCTCTGGGAGAAGCCGAGCACGTTGACTGTTTTCTCTCACATCCACACCTTGTTTTCTGATGAAAAGATACTATTGTGAAGAAAAGTGATTTAGAAAGAACATGTTGCCCTTTTTAACCTCATATAATCTAAAAGGGGTTCACCTGGAAGACGGAGAGCACACGCTGGATGGATCAACACATCCTTCAGCGTCGTGCGAGGAATGTGACTTTTTGTCTTTTTCCATCTCTGGAAACATCCGGCAGCTTTATCTTTAGCAGTTAAGGTTTGCTCTTGTCTGTGTTTTCAACTTGTGTATTGTAAAAGAAGTGGCTCATATATTGTCTGGGAGGAAAAGGGGAGGAAAAAAAAGAGTCAGTTTTCCAGCCGGCGTTTCAGCTTGCCAGCAGTTTGTGCGGCCTGGTGTGAGATATTTGGGACTGTGAGGGAAGGTGGAATATCGGGCCTCCTTCCTGTTTTTCAGCTTTCTGCCGCCGTTGATCTGCAGTTTCGAAGGTTACCTGGCAGCCAGATGTCAGCCGCAAGCTGCTCTCTTAATCATGTGTGTCCTTTGGTTCCTGAGACGCTCTGCTCCGCTCGGTCAGCACATTATCTGAACCAACCACTCACAACAACCATCATCTGAATACAAGACGTCCCAGACCGGAGTCAGAGCAGTTAGCCTGTGGAAATATGATTCATTTAAGTGACGGAGAGCCACGTGTCCTTACGAGGCCCATCGGAATATTTCGGTAGTGATGGTAATTGTGATCCTTAATAGTAAACATAATTTATTAAAACTGTGCTCATGATGTTTCACCACCACTTGTACAGAATGTTTGCAGAGACCTTCAGGAGCAGGATATTTCCTTCTGTTTCTTCTGCATCTCCCTCCTGTGACACACCCGGCTAACCCACGCACACGTCAATATCACAAAACACCATAAAGTTTGATGGATTGGATGACACAATTACTTTTTTCATATTGTGACACTCGTACTTTGAATTAGATTTGATTATGTCAGCTAACTAGAAATGTACTGATCATCATAGAATGAAAAAAAATGTCATTAGAAGAACGATAAAATTTAAAGTGAGTATATTGACTGTATTGTAGTTAAAGTACTGGAATGGTCAAGTTACTCTAAGCTGTGATAAGTAGGTGAAAGAAAGACGGTGAAAGTGGCTGAAACATTTAGCTACAAAAAATGAACCGCTGATTAACCAGTAAAAATCTGAAATAATTACATTGAATATCCTTACAAAATATATTGTTCCACAGCCAGTTTGTTTGACACGATGGTTGAAGATGTTCAGGTATGAAATAAAATATTCTGGAAATGAATATCCATTCAAGAAAGAAAGAAAACATAACTTAAAAAAAAAACGGAATCTGCAAGGATCACTAGAACTACAGAAATGTGAAGTTTGATAAACTGTGTTTCCATCGTGACATCTGCTGCCGAAGTATTAATATGCTGTTGTTCGTGAAACAGTCCGGCTTTGAAAAGGAGAAGTCAAACAGATTCTCTTAAGTCAGATAGAAGCTATAGTCATCAATACAAAGCACCTTTTGCTTTCCACAAGTATAAATAGTTCAGATTTGAGTGACATTCAAACACCTTTAATCTTTATCCAAGCCGTGGACTCTGAAGTGAAGTTCTGAGTGGGAATGTCTTCCTGGTGTGTTTTCCTGCAGACAGCGGTCACAGCGGGCACAGCGGCAGCAGCACCAGAGGAGAGCGCCTGAGCGCCAGGATGAGGTCACTTCCTGGTTCCAATGAGCCCTACGAGGCCAGCAGCCCAAAGGAGATGGGTAAGGGAAACGCACTGAATGATGAAGTCTATTTTTATTTTCTAAACTTTTGTTTTCTTTGTGGGCCAGTAGTAGCCTATATGTTTGACCCCTGCACTTAAAAAGTCCTTAAAGTTATTATTAGTTACACCAGATGCCTTCTAATTGTATTTAATCATCAGTATATTGTGGCCAAACAAGTATCTGGTCAAACAGAATAAAAACACTTAAAGGTACAGTATGTGAACACCGATAATCACAGCAGTACCCATGTTTGCTCTCAGAGCTCATTTTGATTACTAGTTTTTTTTAATTTACGAGCAAAAGCTCCCAAAAGCCTGCACACATTCTCAATATAAATACCTACTTTAGTTAACGTGTAGGAATGTAGGGCTGTAAGTGTGAATACTGTGTGACTGGGTTCAGAGTCTTTCTCTGCTGTGCAGACGCCTCCTACGTGGACCCACTCGGGCCTCAGATGGACCGACCCAAAACTGGCGCCAAGAGGCGGGTCGATGACGACGACTTCGGTGATGAAGAGCTAGGAGACGACCTGCTGCCAGAGTAGAAGTGTAAACTCCCAGCAAAACTCATCTTTTTAATCTTTAAAGGAGTCATCACCCGAAAATCACACTATTCCTTGTTAAAACATGTTTATTGGTGTCAGAGCTCAGTTGAAAATCTGGTGTTTGAAAGTGGCTGAGCTTTTTTGTTTGGGCTTTTTGTTCAAACCAGAACAGGAGGTTTTGATTGTGCTCCTGTGTTAGCCTCAGCTAACTGCTAACGTGACTGGTATAAGCCTTGAACCCCATGTGATTTACAAATGACCCTTTATGTAATTTTAAATCCCCGGGGTGTGTAGCTCTGCAGCGTGGATGTTTGTATTCAGCTCCACAACCGGTTGTTAAATTTATTTTTAATGCGGGTGAATGACTGCCACACTATTGCTATGCTAACAATGACTGACAGTTCCTGCAGCCAATCAACGCGCTCCGAACGTCTGTACCAGTCAAAGTCTCGCATGTACTCTCGCCAGAGGAAGTTCCGGTATGAAAAAGGGTCAGAACGAGCTTTATATTTGATTATATTTTGATATACATCTGTCCTCTCTCTCCCTGGCTTGTTCCAGTTTTTAAAAAGTGTGTTGCTCCAACGAGCCAATCAGAAATCAAACCCTATATAGTGACATCAAAAGTTTAGCCAATCCCAATCAAGGTAGGCTCCTCCCTTTGACTCCACCCACAATTAGGCAACTCTGCTCTGGCACATGGCACCACAAGAGGAGGTACTTCCTCCTCTTCCCAAGATGGGCATGTGTGGTCGGAGCCAGTCCAGCTCACACAGACGCAGCAGATTCTGAATGCAGCTCCTATGAGCCAATATTCTAATGGAGGAGAATCAAGGAGAAGCTGGATTTGGGAAAATTAACTTTGAATATTACGTTTTTTGACCAACGAGACCATGTGAAAGTGTTGAAAAGCTGGATAATGTGATTAAAAAGAAAAACTTTATATATTATAATTAAAAATGTCTATTTTAGTGCTGAAGCTGTTTGAAGGGTCAGGCTGGTGTTGGACAGACGTGTAGAAACTGCTCTCTAAGTTAGACAATATGACCGGTTTAAGGACAATTTAAGAGAGATGGATGTGTGACAATACCAGGTGATGGCTCCTTTAAATCCCCACCACCACCACTAAAGTTGTAAAGAAGTATTTATATTTTGTTTATATTTTTGTTACATGTCTAATTAAAATAATTATTTGTGCATTCACGAGGAAAACTGCGTTTTATTTTGAGTACAATATCCATGAGAACAAATTATGTAAGCTTTTTCTTTAGATTATCAAGAGTTATGAGAGTGGCCCTTTTCCCAAGATACCAGATTATATTATGAGTTTTCTGCAAAAACAACTGCTGAATTAAACTTGGACCATTTTATGTTCTTTTTTAATCTGAAGCTAATAAGTCAAACATGATTTAATGGCATGGATCCACGCATGTGGGTCATTGAAAAGAAATGCACTATTATTAGCAGTGACATGTGATTTGTGTTAATTTGCGTTTGTGTTACCGTGACTTGATAGTTTCTGTATGAAACAAGCTCTGGTGCAGAGCCAAGATCCAGCAAAGAGTTTGGACTTCCCACTCACTCACGTCAGGAGGATCTTGCAGGATAAAGACTGGACCTCGTCTCTGTCTGAGTGTCAGTGTGATTCAGCCTCTGGCGGCTGCGTCAAACGCGTACGAATCCTTCAGATTTTACGCACAAATCAACTGAAGAAAGTGGGACAGAATACGCATTATTGGCGGCTAAAAGAGACGCGTTAACAGTCTCTGATAATTCTAAAAGGATAATTATTCCGGGCGGGAGGAGTGGATGTGTCGTGCCAACATGTTTCCGCTGTTCAGCTGGCGGTGCGCTGGCGGCTCGGTTCCATCGTCCGGATTCTGGACTGTTTGCGTGCAGCTGCTTTTACAAGACACGCGACTGTCTGGATTATAACACGAGGCTGGTCCGAAACAAGCACCCAGTCTATTGACGTAACCTGCGCTTTAAGCTCTGCAACAGCTTTTAAGGAGAGTAAACGGTGGACGCTGTGCGTTCCGTGCGTATTTTGGCGCATCAGAGCGCAGCGATGCCACATCGGATCAGCCTCCTCTTCCTCCTGCTGCTGCACGTGGCTCTGATGCTGCACAGCTTCCCGGCAGAAGCAGTTCGCGTCCGAAAGAAGGCGACCCGGACCCGGTCCTGCCTGGACCTGCCGGAGGAGATTCTGGAGCAGATGTTCGGGCGCCTCTCGGTGGGCGTGATGAGCGCGTTTCACCACGCGCTGCAACTGGAGCCGCGTGACAAACTCAACCTGACTTGCCCCACGGCTGCACAAGCCACGACCGACAGCAAAACGCGTTTACCAGTCAACCTGCTCAGCGTCTCGCCCTGGGCCTACAGGTGGGAGCAGCTGCAACGCAAACCTTGAAACTGACACCAAAACATTCTGGAATCACTTCACTGAACATTTTTTTAACTGCACTTTTCTAATAAGTGACCATTCTTTTTTAATGAATTATTTTAAAGTCATGAATTATCATTTATCAAAAAGGGCCATCTGGCATTGTGGTTTAAAAATTAAGGATGCTGGCAATTATAACAGAAATGATCCACGATCAATTAATCTCTTGTTTTCATCAACTTTATCGTTGCTCCCCTTATTCATCAGCTCCTCTATTGGCTCTGTGAAGCTTTCTGAAAGTTCTACATTGAACATTTAAAAAAAAAAATCATATTCATATGTTTTTTTTAATTGTAATCTTTTTATTTCATTTTACCTGGCTTACTTTCAAGAGGACTTTCCTGGCTAAAATTGTATTTAAAAAAATTGCGTTTTAAGAAACTACAAAGTGCTAAAATGGCTAAAAACTAGAAACATAAAAGTTTGAGGATAATTGGCTGCACCAGGTGTCTTGAGACCTTTATGACCTAAAGAGTCATTATTGTGGTTTTCCACTAAATCAAATTTACCTGGAGCCACAAAATTCATTGAACCTTTTAAAATGAGACTGACACAGCTTCTAAAATGTATCTCATGATGCATTTATGAAGTTTCAATAAAAGTTTAGGATGCTCTGAAAAAATAAAATAATTGGAAATATTTGGAACATCTTCATTGAATTGTGTTGATTGGCAACATCACAATGAATCAAGTTCTTCAAACTTAATGTAATTAATGTATTCAAGTTGGAAGAACTTGATTCATTTAGATGTTACCAATCAATGCAATTCAATTAAGATTGTCCAACTATTTACAACTGTGTTATTTTTGTCAGTGTGGTAAATGTTTCATTACATTTTGAGCCCTTTTTGTACCTGATTTCTGAGGTTTCATTCTTCCTTCCAGTAATTTTCCTGATGATTCTGACGGTCCCTCTGACGTCCTCCTACTTGTTACTGTGTCATTGCTGGAACGGGACTTTTGGTCCATATTATTGAAACTGTCTTAGGCCCCATTTCACAACAATGTTTTGAAGTGAAAATGCTAAACTTTTGTGTTCTAGGTGTCTGTTTACAACACCGGTATTCGGTTGTCTTTTTGAAAATGGATCAGAAGGTGGACCTTTTCTTACAAGCTCCCACACATCTCCGTGTACTTGGGGAAAATACAACTTTTCTGATAACGCTGCTACTGCGCATGCATACCACGGTCATAGTAAAGACTTCTTCTGCTCGTTAGATAGACAATAAGAACACTGACTCTCAGTCCACATTCTCTTTTGATTTGGGAGTTTTTGTGTCGAGTCACCCGGAATAGTGGCTCAACGTGGTCGTCTGTCCACAAGAATGTCCGTGTACTTTGTACTTGTTAATGTTTGTAGCGTTTTGTTCTCTGTGCTAGTGTCTGTAGTTTCATTACTAAAACAAACAACAGCACCCACTAGTGGCCCAACATGGAGAACTGCATCATTTTAAGCATTTCTGCAGTTTCAGTGTGAACGGACATCATTTTCAAAACGTTGCCATGTTAACACTGAACTCTTCTGACATGAAAACACACAAGCGACGCTTTTTTATTTTAAATATCATATAAATGGGATTTGAGAACCTCGGGCCCCCAAACCGTCTGCAGACGCTCTGATTAGACGAATTGTGAATTGCTTGATTGAAATGAAAATATTTATCTGTTTTCAGGATTTCCTATGACCCGGCCAGGTATCCCCGCTACATCCCCGAGGCTTACTGCCTGTGCAAGGGCTGCCTGATCGGACCGTACGGCGAGGAGAGCGAGCTACACCGCAGTGCGCCGGTCTTCGCTCCCTCCGTCATCCTGCGGAGGACCGGCTCCTGCGCCGGGGGCCGACACTCATACACAGAGGTCTATGTCTCTATCGCGGTGGGATGCACCTGCTTGCCGCGGGTGGAGAAGGACCGGGGCGGCCAGGCCAGCAACCAGAGCCTGGACAGAGTTCAGCCCAAAGCCAGGCGGCTTCCGACCAGCGCAAAGAAAGAATGAAGGATGCAGGACTGCGCTGCTCCGGATGGGTTTTCCAAAAACATTTGAAAGGACATTTGATGGACCACGTAGTCCAGTTTCCTCCCACAGTCCAAAATACATGTGTTGAAGGTTAACATGCTATCTTCATCCTTTACAGCTCCAGTTTCAAGAAATCTAAATACATGCAAAACTGATAAAAATGTGCATGTTTTTAGTCTATACATGGGATTAATTTCTTCCAGTCGATGCAACATGAAATGCTACTGTTCCCACATTTATTGGCAAAAAAGTAAAGTTAAATATTTCTTATTAGCCACATGGATTCATGTCAAAACATGTGCTAACTGCATGCAACAGCAAACGATGACGACATTATGAGAAATGTTGTTTGTTGCACATAAATTCTAAACGAAGCAGAAACTATACATTAATGTTCTTCAACAACTTCATCATGATGGACTGTCAACACTTTCTTTGTCTTACATTAAAAGAAACAAGAAGATAGCAGGTGTTAGCAAATATATATCTTAAAAACGTTAGTTTGAGAATGTTTAATTTATCACTCCCCCCTTTAGGTGAACTAAACCATTAATCATAAGACAACTAGCCTTTAATTAAAAATCAGACAGAGGACTGGTCTCTGTTCTGGTCCTGTCGGATCTCAGTGCTGCATTTGATAGTTGATCATAACATCCTATTATAAAGACTAGAACATATCATCAGGCTTAAACGTACAGCACTAAATTGGTTCCGATCATGTTTATCAGACAGGTCCCACTTCGTCCACGTCCACCATGACCCTTCAGTCCAAGTTCAGAGTGACTTTATTTATACCCGTAGGTCGATTTTTTGTGCAGCAGCAGAGGGCATCAGGAAGTACCCACAGAGAAAAAAACAGTAGGGTAAAAACAGTAGGGCACATGCATATACGGGCACTCACAGGCTCACTGACGGGTTTAAAAGGAGAATTAATCCACCGTGAAGACTTGGTAAAAGTATAGTGAGGAAGGGACAATAAATAGATTAAAACGTCAGGTCAAAATTCACCCAAGAATTTTGACACAAGACCCAAGATTTAAAGTGCAAAAGAGCATTAAGACGTATTTAAAATGGAAATAGGCGCAGGAACAACGCTGCTCCTGTCGCGGCTCGTCTTAAGTTTGGTGCTTCAAATCTCCGTCCAGATGGCAGGAGCTGAACTCTCTGGCCCGGGGATGGAGTCATCTCCAGAGATGGAGCTGGCCAGTCGCTGTAGCTGCCTGTTGTACCGCGACTGTAAGCTGAGCTGTGACTCCACAATCAGCCGACTGGCCCATTTTATCATTGGTTCAGAGAGTTCCTCTCTTTTAAATGAAGGTTTCCAAACCATGCCAC
>OMNM01030542.1:0-13485 GCA_900302745.1 Parablennius parvicornis
GCGGCTGTGAAGTGGAAAATAACAGAGATGAAGAGAGTCGTTTCACTCCTGATAACCGTGTACGGCTCCGTGCCCCTGGTACTCTACATGTTCCCATGGACGATCAACTATGCTGTGTTTGCTCACCTGGGTCAGTGTCTATCTGTCTATCTCTCTATATGTCTGTCTGTCTGTCTGTCTGTCTGTCTGTCTGTCTGTCACTTTACTCCATTGCTGTTTTAGTAAAAATCATTGTTGTTAATGGAATAAAGGTGCATATAAAATATGAAGTATTTTAAGTACAAATATGCCGTTATCTTAAATTCATAAATAGACATCAAATTATTCTTTATTGCAGACTCTTAGGTCAAAAAAACACATCTAAACACTGAGCATTATATTAAAAAAAAAACAAAAAAAACATCAGACAGACAACAACAATAAAATAAAATATTAAAACCCATATCAAAATGTCATGTAAAATAACAAGACATATAAACCCAGTAGTTTTTATTATTTATAGTCTAGGGATTCCCGTTAGTTGTCACAATATTGACAACTATTAGTCTTCTAAAATTTATACGCCCACTAAATAATACTCATAGATAAGAGTCTCAAACATATCTCACAGTTGGATTTACATTCATAGTAGTTCAGGCATGAGGCGTCTTGAGATTCGACCCAAAATTGTATCCCCGGCCTCAAATTCAGACTAAATAAGAGTTTGTTTGACCTCATTTCTCTCGGCGTCTCAGCTGCACACAATAACAGTGGTGCATCATAATTATGCCGGTAAACAATGGGATGTTGAGACAGTAACTCCCATAGAAAATTTGATGCAACATGAAGTAGGTTGCCATCAGCATGGGTGTAAAAAAAAAGTAATTCTGAATGTAAAGACACTGGGGATTTTGTGATATTTAAGAAAACACTAAGAACAATGTAAAATAGTGTAGATTTTCACAAGAACACAAAACAAGATGCCAGTTTTATTTGGTCATATAATCAATTCATGTTTTGAGTCACAAGAAAAAAAGTGTAAATACAAACTAACTGAGTGAATAATTTAGATAAAATCCACACCTTTACCTCTAACAAATGTTGTAGAAATGGATATCTTTTCATTCCTTGTTGCTGACTCCAAATTGGCTTTAAGTGTGTTTCTCCTTTTGTGTCTCAGTCCTCTGGTGTAGTGGCGAAAGGCCCAGAGAGGTTTTTTAAATAAAAACATGTAGTTTTACCTTTCACTTATTTTCTTTTATAACTTTATCGAAAATAAACAGCACATCAAAAAAGTAGGGTTGATGAAATCTTGTTCCACTGCTAGTGCAATGTTATATAAAACTTCAGATAAATGTAATGCGGACTGTTAAAATTGAGAAAACACATAAATAAAGATAAATCACTATTTTGACACAAATTGAAAGCAGTGTAAATATCAAAAAATTAGAATATTACAGAGTGAGATTCATAGTCTGATTGATTGTGTGCACAAATTTGATGCAAATGATGATATGGTTTAACATAGGGGGGAAAAAAGTGCTTACTTTGAGTAATGCGCTCTGCAGTGAGGTTTCCATTCTTGGTGGATCTCGGCCGGCCTGAAGACGTCCTGAACTTCACACGGAACTTCTACCTGGAGCCGGAGGAGGGCGTCTCAGTGGGAGTGTGGTAGGCTGCAGTGGCGTCTTGTTTCTTCATCAATACATGAAAACACCACATGCATGTTCTACACAGGTGCAGCGAACGGGGGATTCCGCTGTTGGAGAGCCACTCAGAAACCTGTCGTATTGCTTGAAAACACAAGGAAATTTGTTTTGTGTCGCTGTGTCTTTCTTTCTGGCTTTGTGTCTCGTAGGCATACGCTTCCCGCCAGCCAATGGGAGGAGGCCGCCGGGAAAACACCTGAGTGGTACCAGGAGACTCTGGGAGACGAGCGTCCTGTTATTATCTATCTCCATGGCAACATAGGGACCAGGTGGGACAGAGAGCGGCAGAGTAGAGATCCTTGAATTGATCCTAATGGAGTCTAGTGGGTATTACATGACTGCTGAGGCCTCTAGTTTTATCCTCAGGGGACAAAGCACGCCGGGGTCTATGGGTCAGAATAAATGAGTCACTGAAAGCCACTTGTTCGCCTGTATTCTTTGTTGCCGTTTGATTTTGTTTTGGGTTTTTTTGCAGGGCAAAAAATAACAGAGTGCAACTGGTGAAGGTAGGTTTTATTTAAAAAAACAATTTTTTTTTTTAAGCAGTCAAACAGAATTCATACTGTTTTTATGTTTCAGATCTTGAGTGCTGCTGGATACCACGTTTTGTCTTTGGACTACAGAGGTAAGACTAGTTATGAGATTTTATAGTTGGCTTGAAATCAGCAGCTCAATATTCAGTTACAGAGATTGGAAATGTATTAGCATTTTTTGTTATATATAACATGTTACACAGATATCCTAATTGTATTAACCCTTCATGTATTGAATTATTTAAAGCATCATCTGTATTTTTTTATTTAGAAAGGATAAATGTAATAATTACATTTTTGTCATTTATTGGTAGTTTTACATATTTTTTTCCCCCAAAAAATATTTTTTCTGTTACTTTGTCTGATTTTAGTTTAACTTTATTTGAATGGTGTTATGTCCATTATTTGATCATATAGCAGGTTTAATAGTCTTCTTGAAAGTAAATACCATTTAGTGGAAGTGTTGTATGAATAAATATAAATTTATGTGTGCGTTTTTTTTTGTTGAGAGGTTTTGGAGACTCCACTGGGGAGCCCAGTGAAGCCGGGTTGACCAGTGACGCCCTCTACTTGTACCACTGGGTAAAGCAACACAGCAGAGGAAGTCTGGTCTGTCTGTGGGGACACTCGCTGGGCACTGGGTCAGTTTCCCCCTTAATTGTCTCGTGATCACAACACCAGCGCTAATTAAATTATTGGATGGATAAAGAAAGTTTATAATCCATTATTTCCACAGGGTGGCCACAAACACTGCAGTGAAAATATTAGAGGAAGGTGAGTTCAAGTTGTCGCTCAACTTCAGACACTGATGTGAAGCCACAAATCCTCCAACGTTTTGGTTACTTGACTTGACTCACATTCCCATCACAGTCATTTAGTCAATCACATTAAAAATCATACAGACATAAAAAGATTAATGAGATTTTAATCATTTTCTAAATTGAATTTGTGCTTATTTTTACGTTAACATATGTGCAAAATATATAAAAATCATCTTTTAACCTTTTTCCTATCTAAAAACAGATTTAGCTGTCCCAAGAAAACTTTATATCTTCTAATACAGTATTGTTAACACCCCTTTTAAAAAAAAAATCTATTTATATACTTTTGATTCTTTTAATTTCTTTGGTGTTTCTTTTTATAATTGGTGAGACATGTTTTTTGAGTAAATTTTTCCTTGTTGTTGGTGATAGTTGTATCAAAGGATCAGAGTCATGAAAGACGACATGAATCCTGTCCCACTTCTTGATAAATTAAAATGGTCAATAGCGGCCTTTTAACAGTAGGTCACATAAGAACTTTGATGGATTTGCTGCAAGAATTATCCACTGCAACTCCAAAACCAATTGAAATGCTAAGAAATCAAATACTTACTCACACCTTCAGATTCAAAGGTTTAGATCAAGTAACATCAGATCTGGAACATTTAGTCTTTTTTGTCAAGTACTGATTTCTATTCAATCTAATGCGCACTACCATAAAATACAGCTAACTACTAACAAGCATTGCAAAAATTTCACAGTGTCTTATATAGTTAAGTTTATTAATGTTATGTTACGTTTTGTTTTTTTATTGTCAGGCTCTGCAGTTGATGCTTTAATCCTGGAAGCTCCGTACACGAGAATTGGACCGGTTGTCATCGGCCATCGGTTTGCTAAAGTGAGAACGATCGCTTCGTGCACTTCTGTCTTTCTGCACACCTCAAAATATGACTAATATGGACTGTGGCAAGTGACGACTAGTTAAAGACACAAAAATGAGGGACAATATTACTTATATATGATGATAATTCTGTATTTTATGTGTGTCTGAAAGATTTGATTTTAAAGTGAGACCATCAGTCTTACCTCTGCCCCACTGTAGATGGCAATACTGAGCTCAAAAGCTGAAAGAAGTCAAAATGATAATAGTTTTTTTTTTTTAGTCAATAGACATGGGACGTCAAGAATAACCACAGCTAAATTGTGAGATATTAGAGAACTCTGCTGGTTGGAAAGAGAACTGCAGGGAGCAATCAGACTGAGCAGCAGCAGAAACTGAGTTTTCTTTTTTTTCTTTTTTTTTTTTATCATACAGCTGTTTTTATGGTGCTTGTATTCATGTTATTAGAGTAAATCAAAGGTTACGCCATGTTCCTGCATGATTTATGGAATCTTTTCTTCCAGCCGTACATCTTCTTGCCAGGATTTAAGAACTTGCTTGAGTACCTTCTAGATGTGAACAACATAGTGTTTGCTAACGACAACAAGTAAGTACAGATGAAGTATAAGTATAATTTCAGTGTTTGTGTTCTTTTTTTAAAATTGGTTTTTATTTTTTACCATTTTCAACCTTGTTAAATGAAGAAAGGGTTTGCTTTGATATGTGATGTCCCACTTAAGTTTAAATATTTTTTGCAGTTTAAAGATACTGACCAGTCCGCTCCTCATCCTGCATGCTGAGGACGATCACGTGGTCCCATATCACATGGGTCAGCAGGTACAGTACATGCTCTAATCCTGCTCTTCGTTGCTTCAATTTCCGAGTGGATACAGCCACCTCCTCAACGAAATACTCCATTAATTGTCTCCAGCTGTATCAGATATCACTCCAAGTGCAGAGCAAATCCAACGCAGATGTTAAGGTCAAGATGGTCTCCTATGAAGCAAAGCGTGGTTACTCTCACAGCAGCATGTATTTGGATCCCAATTTGTCAGATGTGGTTGGGTAAGTTAAAACTGGCCCACAAAGCCAAAATGCATAAACTCCACACCAAACTTTAATCATTTTTAGCAATTAAAAAATATTTGAGAGTGTTATTATGCATGTTACTCTTACTCTGCAGTTAACAGTGTGTTCTGTTTTTGAGATAAATAATACAGGAGCTGCCTTGCAAATAAACTTTTTTATGTTTTCCTTTTCAGGAACTTTCTTCAAAACTTATGAGTGTAATAAACCTGATCCTTCCTTCAGGTGTTGAAGATTTCATGTTTTTTTTTAAGTTTGCAATAATGTCCCAATGGATCCTGTTTGCACTGATGTCTACTTCCAGAGGCACATTAAAACCTGACACAGTCAGTCCAAATCATCTTTCATTTCAGTTTGATTTAAACAGCGAGTATGATTCATAAGTTGATACTAAAATTTTTAATTGTTTTGCTGTGATGTCTTTTTGTAATTAATCCTAAAATCCAAACTTTTTGATTTAATAGACATGCAAAAATCAACTGTCACTAATGACATTAAGTATCTTTGCACTGGAAATGACACATAACCATCTTCCAATCTAACAATGTTATTGTTAGTAACATGCATGTGTTTAAAGCCGACATATATCAAATAGTATAAAATATACATGTTCAAAAGACCACTGTGAAAATAAGCTGCTTCAATAAAGGTTTTTAAAATGTGTTTATCAATACTTTTTATTCATGTTAAGTAATTTTGTTCCAAGACAACTGCAAGTCCAAGAAATGGAGGAGTTGATGTATTTAAGCGACTTTTAACTGGTAAATTCACAATTTGAGAAACTTCCATTTCGTACATGGCAGAGAAGCATCAACTCCAAACAACTGCAACATCCACAACACAACAGCAAAAAGCCACAACGGAACTGCACAGTGTTTGGAAGAACGGACTTTGTTTCTCGGGCACAATATTTTTCGACCAAACAAAACCGGAATCCAAACATTGGACGGCAGAGCACATACATAAAGTTATGGTAATTTGAACAATTTGGCCAATGCTGACTTCTGAAAACACACAATGAAACTAATCACAATCTTTGAGTCGTAGTGTTTTAATTGGGTTTCATCAAACTCCATAAATACGTAGGTTGCTTTGGTGCAGGGAGGTGTATGTCCCTTCTGGACCACCTTACATTTACGTCCTGTCTCTTGGTATGCAAGTGGAACTTTTCTAAATTTTTCATTTTAGTCAAATGAACTGTCACATTGAAATTAGATGCTTTATAGGAATGTGTGAATATGTTCAGATGTATATTTGAAGAAAATAAGTTCCTATAAAGCTCATAGATGTAAACAAAGCCTTAGCCTTTAGCATAATTACTTTGTTAAAGTGATTTCCAGGTGAGTGTTAACCTCATTCTCATTTTTATTGACTTATTTGCATTGTTTTAGGAAGAAGTTCTTCATTTTATTATGTGAATATATCTAAAAGAAATGTTATTTTCACTGTTTTTATGCCCTTGCTGGATTTAATAATGCTAACAACAATGCTAATCCAAAATTGGAATTAGGGTGAAATAATCATTAAAAATGTCCAATAAAATCGAATATTCCAAATACAATCAAGAACGTGTTTGCTCAAGTGTCAGTTAAATGTTTTCAGAAAATTTGGGATATCTGTTATATTTTTACTCCATACACCAGTATAAACTATTATTAAAAAAGTTTTTGTATTTCTATATTATTCCAACACCTGTTTTGCTTCCCAAAATTACTCTAAACTACAGAAAATCATTTATTTTACACTTGCTCTTCACACATATTCCCTTATTTTCAAAAAGTGTATTTTGTAAAACTCTGTGTTTTGTCTTTTTGGGTATGGATATTGTCACCTGGTGACTGAAGAACCCGCTGAGGACAATCTAGCAACATGTTACAGCTACAGCCAACCTGCCAGGACCGTGGACCGATGGGAAATGTTGCAGTGCTGCTGTGTGGTCCTCCTGTGACATTGAGAGCTTTGACTAAGAGGGAACTCATGCGTCACAACCTTCACAACATCCTTGTTATTAAAATGTAGCTTTACCTAGAGAAGGAGCAAACAATTGCTGAAATTCACCTTAAAAGGTGCTTGTTAATCTGTGCACTCAAATTACATTCTTACTGAATTTACTACTGTTTTGAACTTAAAAGCCCCAGGAAACTCTAAAATTACATGTCCCCCACAGTTCAGGATATAATTGACTAAAATATCGTTTGAAGTGTCGAATGAAAACACAAAGTATGATGCATGTTGCAGGTCAGTTATGTTTATTCAGCTTGTTGCCGGCTGGTACAGGTACTCCAAGCACAATGGTGCAAACTTTTTATTAGTTTTACAGACTTAAAGCACCACTTAGTCCTAAGATGAGCAGACAAACAACAAGGAGCTCCTGCGCGTCTCTTTCAGTTTCACAGCTTAGCTTTGAATTAACTTACAGAACAGAAAACTAAAAATCTAGTGCAGATAGACTGAGAGACACTCTGCATGTTTATAAGGAGAAACCAGTAACAATTAATCTTCCACAGCATTTACATGTCCAGAAGACAATAATGAGCAGTAATTTGTTGAAACTTTAACCAACCAAATGGATAAGTAGGAAGACTTGAATTTACTCTTTAAACCAAAGCTTGCAATTTTTAGGTAAATATAAATGCGGAGGAAGACTAACTAAAAAGACAAAAATGGGTCTCCAACATAATGAAAACAAAATGTTAAGGTCACTGGTTCACTGACTATGATTACAGGACCAGGGAAGCACGACATAGCTTAGTGGTGGAGTTCCTCCATCTGGTCAAACACAGAAGAAACCCAAGCATCGACAGGTCAAGGAGGTTTTTCTGTTCCTCTTTCACAAACAGCTGGTCAAATGTTTGCACAATGAGGGTTAAGTCAGATTGTTTACTCCGTTGCTTGGATGTCTAACGTGCTTGACGGACAGGGACTTGACCGGAACGATGCCGCTGTCCGACAGACGTAGGTATGTAACTAATGCAGTGCAGCTGCTCTCCGTTTCGCTGTTTGCGGTCTTCTTGATGTTATGGTGTCAGATTGTGTGTAGAAGAAGGGGGACTTCTGGTGGACCTCTTGTTTAGCACAAGGGCGCGGCTGTCTTGAGAAGGATGAGCTTTGGTTTGTGGTGTTGTTTTCGGAAAGGATAGATAAAATCTGTATGATGGGGGGGATGGTGGGGAGAGAGTTGGTAATGTTCAGGATGTTGAGGGCAAGATGAAGGGGTGTGGAGAATTCAGGTTTATGCCAGACAGGTGGCAATTAAGTTTTAATTCAGAGCAGGAAGGGAAGGGTAAGCCAGTCGAATCTCCTCCCCTTCCAGAAGTTTCCTGAGAAGAAAAATAGAAATAGATGCTTTTACTTGTTTTTCGTTGCTAATCTTCTGATCTATACCACTTCACCCGTACATCCTGGACGGGTTGTCAGTCAATCAGAGGACAATGACAGACAGACAGACACTCATTCGAGAGTAAGGAAAGGGAAAACCTCAAAAAATCATCCTCCAACAACCTAAACTCAAACTGAGGACAATCTGAAAAATGTCACTAAAAGTGCTTCACAAGTGGCGGGAAAAACAAACAAATGTGTACATTCACATGTATAGTCAAAATGCATGCACACACAAAGAAAACATATAATTTAATATGTATTAATTAAAATAGAACATAAAACAACTGACAAGATAGGATCAAATAAATATGAAGCCAGAAAATGATCAATTCAACCAGTGTCTATATCTATATATATATATACACCATAATTCCCGCACGATCGAGCGTACCTGAATATTAGCCACACTCGACTATTAGCCGCACTGGACTATGAGCCGCAGGTGCACAGCGCTGTGTGTGTGGCTTTACGCACAATTCATGACCGTCACGAAGAGCAGAAATATCACATTTATGGCAAGTTTTGGAGAAGAAGAGGCTCAAAACAGTAGAAGTAGAATGTTGTGGCGTTATCGTAAAATCCATATATAAGGCGCACCTTATTATAAGCCGCAGGGATCAGAGCGCTTGAAAAAAGCTGTGGCTTATAGTCCGGCAATTACGGTATATATTTGTATGTTCTTAGAATCATTTAAATTAAAAATGAGGTATAAATTAATAAAAACGGACAATATCAACTTTTTAAATGCTTGTTTACACTTCTCACCTGTATGCGGCGATTTCGATGTCCAGAGCCATCTTCACATTGAGAAGGTCCTGGTACTCTCTCAGGTAGCGTGCCATCTCCTGCTTGGCTTCAGTGATGTCTCGCTCCAGGTCACTTATCCTCATCTGGAAATACAAATAAAAAAACCCAAATGATGATCCCATAGCAGTGCATGAAAGAATATCAGGGTGGCTGAACGTTTGCTTTAAAAACATTGTTAAGCAGACAACAATGATCAATTGAGTGAGTAGCTGCATTTTCTGAAAGGCACTGCACTTATTTTTTTGTGCTTGCAGCATTTCTCGCTGCACTGTGGCTCCCAGCTTCAGTCACCTTGCAGACTTTCACCTTAACGATGAGCTTGCTTTTCTGCTGAGCACTACAGAGAACAAGTCAAGGGTGTATCTGTTTCCTGGAATATATTCATCTTGGATAAACATAAAAAAGCTTTTCTACTTGTTTTCTTTTATATCCTGCTGAATTACATTATATATGCAATTTTTATTTGCACTGAAACTCTTGTACTGTCTAAAAACATTAAGTATGCACTATGTGCAGACTGATTAAGACTTTTTTGTCTTTCCTGCACAGTTTCTGGCACTTTTTTTGGGCTTTTCATCCCTATTGGTTATTGACTGATCACATTACTGTTCAAGCTCATCAAACAGGACTCCATCTGAACCTCTGTGCTAAAGTTCGACACGGACTAAAAGATTACTATACAGCAGAATGGACAGTGGAAAAACGAGCCAATCAGGATCCCTTATTCACCTGGTACTTGGCCACCTCCTTGGCCTGTGTCTCCTCCAGATCCTCCAGCTGCTTGTTCAGGGAGTCGATGACGTTGTGGAGGGCCTCGATCTCCGAGGAGCGGGACTGGAGCAGCCGGCGGTACTCCATGGTTTCCTCTCGGATGGCATGCACAGCCTCGTTGTTCTTGCTGGCCATCTCCGCCACGCTGGCGAACTTGCTCTGGTACCACTCCTCAGCGGCCTGCATGTTCTTGTTTGCCAGCCGCTCGTACTGCGCCCGGATGTCTCGCAGGGCGGTGGAGAGGTCGGGCCGGGACACCTCCACGTCCACGCTGATGTTGACCATCTGCAGCTGGGCCTGCAGCTCAGCCTGCTCCTCAGCGAACACCTTCTTCAAGAACACCATCTCGTCACACAGCGAGACCACGGTGGCCTCCGCGTCGCAGTTGTAGATCGCGGACCTGCTGGCCTCATCTCTGGCCTGCTGTAGCTCCTCCTCGGCATCCACGCGCCTCTTCACCTCCTCTTCGAAGTGCTCCTTCATCTGCCCAAGCACGTCGTGCAGGTAGTCCCTCTCCGCCTCCATGCGCATCTTCTCCCCGTTCTCCAAGTCGATGGTGGACCGCAGGCTCCGTGCCTCCCCCTCATAGAGCGCCTGCAGACGGGATGGGTCATTCTGCCTCTTCCGGAACGCCTCCAGCTCTTCCAGCAGTGCTCGGTTCTGCAACTCCAAGGTCCTCACCTTCTCGATGTAGGTGGCAAAGCGGTCATTCAGGCCCACGAGCTGCTCCCTCTCTTTGGATCGCAGGCCCAGCAGCTGTGTGTTGAGGGAGCTGGCCTGGGCCAGGTCCATCCTCTGAGAGCCGTCGGGCAGGGAAGAGGAGGCCGTCCTCAGAATCCCCTTCCCGAATGGAGGAGCTCGCCAGGATGAGTAGAGAGAGGAAGACATGGAAGATTTGGTGGTGGTGGTTCGGGAGCCTTTGTAGTTGTCCCAAGGGCGGCGGGAGGAGATGTAGGAATCGTAGCTCATGATGAATTGTTTGTGGTGGATTTTTTGTGTTTGTTTTTTTAGGATATGTAGTTTCAAAGGTTTTTTTTTTTTATGTCCCCCTTGTTCTGCACACCATCGGTGAGGATGAGCGAGCGTTTTTGCACTGCACCAGTTCAGTGATGCTGCAGACCTCCGGCTTTTATAGAGCTGGGCTGCTCCCTCCTCCTACTCCTCCTCCTCCTCTCCTCTCCTCCCCGCCTCCACCACAGAGAAACATTAGTACTGTCAGCACTCTGTTGGCCAATCACAGGCTGCTGCAGTGAGGAGGGAGCAGGTTGGTCTTGAGGCTCACTATCAGCCACAGCAGACAGAGTGAGTGTGGTAGAGCTGCTTTCCCATTTAATTTTCTCCAATAATGACATTGAATTCACTTAGCCTTATTGCCCTGGATGTTTCTGAAAACATATTGTACTCCACTCATGCACTCAGTGCAGTGGCCGATGCATTTTTAAAGCAACAAATGCCCATACATATATAGAGAATTAGGATTGTGGGGAAAACCTGCTGAAATGACTTGAAACAAAGTCTTTGTCACATCCCGAGTAGAGAAAATCAATATCAAGGGCAAAGACAGAGAGCAAGGGAGGACATGTATGTTAATGACACTCACATAGAGGTTTTAATGCAGTGTTACTGAATTTGGACTTCCTGCTGGAACATCAGCCATGATAGCCGCACAGTAGAGAGCTCCAGACAGAACCCGCGAATTTTGACCAAAAGCCTCTTATATATTGAAGATATATTAAGAACTTAACTTAAAAAACGGGGCAAGTTACTACCATAAACATTAGATTTGCTTTTGAGGCGTTTTGAGCAGTGAAATACAGTTTTATTCTTGACGGTAAAGGCTAACATGGCTGCTAATAACAATTAGCAAAAGATGGCGGACACAGAGATTTTGCAAGAACTGAAGCAATTTCGCCAGGAGAACAGACAGCAATTTGAGGAACTAAGAACTGACTTATCAGCTGTCAATAACAGACTGGATGAGGCCGAAGATCGAATTGAAAAGGCAGAAGAGCGGATACAAGCCTCAGAAGATGCAGCATCGGAGATGCTAAAGCTACATATGAGGCTAGATGAAAAGCTAACAGAAATGGGGAGCCTCAGCAGACGCTATGATCTAAGGATTTATGGAGTACCTGAGGAGCCCGAAAAAAAAGACTTAACATGCTGTCTTTTGTGGACAAACTTCTTTGAGTCAAAGTCAAAAAGCCTTTATTGTCATTGCCATAGAAAACGATGAGATTGAGTGGCAGCTCCCTAGTAGGCAGAGGGCCTTCAACTGTCTGATGAAGTGCCTGAGTTGCAAATTCAGAGGGCACATGGCTCACTAGACCCTCAACCAACAGCTGGCGCACCGCCTCGCTCTATTGTGGTCAAGTTTTTGAACTTCAAGGTTAAAGAGATGCTGCTACACAAAGCGTGGCAAACAAAAGGATTCAAGTGGAAAGACAATCATGTAAACCTCGATCATGATTATCCACTATCCATCATTGCTAAACGGAGGGAATATGCTGAAATTCGGAGGGCTTTGAAAGCTAAGAATGTGAAGTTTCAAACGCTATTCCCCGCTAGGCTACGCTTGATGCATGAGGATGGACCCACAATATACGATACACCGACTGAAGCAGCCGAAGACCTTGTGAAAAGAGGCTACGTGATTACGACAATGCCAGCACCGACACCGGCATCACTGACAGAGAGTGTGAATCGGCGCGCTACGAAGGTTATACGTGGCCCCACCCGAGACACCAGCTACAAGCTTTCAAGATACTGTGAACCAACAAGGACTCCCCCTCACTGAACCCAGCTGAAGGGGTTCACCTGAGAGCACCCTCTTGCACCTATTAGGGTCTAAAGTGTAGACCCCTCCACAGGAAGTCACCTTTTTGTTATTTTGGTATATTTTATACTGTTCTGTGTTTGCATTTTGCGAATGTTTTTTCCTTTTTTTTGTTCATTATACTGTGCTGTTCTGTGCAGAGAAGGGAAGAGTACCATGTCTATTTGTTTGGTTGACCATTGATCCAGTCACATGTTTAATAGACCTGTAAAACTTGTATCACTTAACATAAATGGCATACTTAGTCCAATTAAGAGGTCAGAAATGTTATCTCAGATAAAAAAGGATAAGGTTTAGATTGCATACATACAAAAATCCCAACTTAGTGATAAACTAAACAAAATGGGATACACAAAAGTATATTTCTCTTCACATGACTCAGGTAGGCGTAGAGGAGTGGTGATTTTGTTGTGCATTGCGGTGAATTTCAAATTCATATCTGAACATAAAGATAAAGAGGGGAGGTATATTATGGTAATTGGTAAAATTGAGGGAACCTTAGTGAGTCTGTTCAGTGTTTATATTCCACCTGGTAGTGACTGGTCATTTTACAAACATGTACTTGAAACAATGACAACAAAGAGTCACAGCGTTTTGTCCCCCAAATTCAATTCAATCCGAGAAAGGACAGATCAAATGGCAAACCAGACACCAAAAATTTTTTTTTTTTTTTATAAAAAAGTAAATAATTTCATGAAAGAAGTGGGATTAGTAGACGTATGAAGGGAAAATAACCTGACAG
>OMNM01030546.1:3037-18355 GCA_900302745.1 Parablennius parvicornis
GGGGTATTGGGCCATTACAACTTTTTTTCCCCTGCACAGTCACATGAATGTGGTGTACTGTTTGTGTGTGTGTGTGTGTGTGTGTGTGTGTGTGTGTGTGTGTGTGTGTGTGCGTGTGTGTGTGTCCATCTGACAGCTCACTGCTACGGATGGCCCATCAGGAATCAGCATCAATCATTCTGAGACGAAGACTCCTTTGCTCTGTGTCGCGCTTTTCCCTCCTGTCACTCTTAACTTTTATCCAACTAAACTTGCTCTCTTCTTTTCTCTCGCCACACCAGTTCATCACCTGCTAATGGCCGGTGTCAGTGCCCCTGCCAGTGTGTTTGTTCGTGACCCACAGGAGCAAGATCATCTGCGGAGACAATTCCCACAAGTCTACTCAAAGACCAAATCAAACATATTGACGGAGTTTTCACTTTTCGTTGCATTACTGTCTTTTAATTGTTTTTAATTGCTTGGCGGTTTAACATTGAAAGAGTGATGTGTCAGTTATTTAACACTTGTGCGGAAAACTTAAACAGTTACAAAGAATCCATCACCTGGAATATGCTGGTTGTGTTATAGCTCATGTTTATGCAACAACAATGACCTTGAAAGTAACGAACAACTCTAGACAGCGCGGGTCATTTCATCCAAGCTGATAGGAAATGTCGTTGCCTAGATGTAGATCCAGCTTTGTTGTTTACAAGCAGATATTTGTCCTTACCACGCCCATCAAACCTCCAATAAGGAGTGTGGAACTTGTCCCCACAATCATTACATATTCATTTATATATTTCCTCATCAAACATCCATTTTCCTACCACTGCTTAGCTGTCTGTTAGGATCAATCTTGCACTGTCTGTCTGATGGATTTGTGTTCATAAGATTGTAATTAATGAGATAAAATAATATGACTTGTTTCATTTCTTTTTTCTGAGGCCCTTGTGTTATTTGTTTATTCTAATACTGGCTCTATATTTACTCTTGAACTGCTTGTAATGCACCTCATCATACTTAGTTTAGGTGCCGCAAGCTGATACTTATTCTATTATTTGGTAAAAGTCTTTGTTAAGATTCATGTTTTGGTCAGAGTAAAACTGTAAAGGTCCTAGTTTGTAAGTCCTCTTTTAGTTTTGCTCATTTATTTTGTCTGGCAGCACCCTCGGGCCCTCCATTTGTTGTTGCTGACGTTGAGAGAGTCAATGCACAATAAATAACTTGCCTATATCAGATATTATGTTGCACCCTCAGCTCTTAACCCCAGACATATTTGGGCTGTGACAACAAAACAAAAAAAATACATCACATAAATATACTGCATATTATGAACTCAACTGCTGTGTTTATTTGTCAGGTTTTGGATGATAAGACAAATTAGAAATAGTGGAGGTTTCTCACTGCAAAGAAAACAATTTATATTATAAAGAAATACATTTTGCATCTCCTTGGCAAGATAAGAATGCTCTTCAGGATATTTATTTTGTTCAGTGACAGAGAGAAAAAAAACACAACCTGAGGTTATTTAGTACAAAATGTAAATTCTCAGAAAGTCTCAGAAAAGGCCAGGCTGCAAAAAAAAAAAAAAACGTAAGAGTTTTGAGGTACAGGTACAAACTTAATAAACAAAGATGAATGTCTGTCAAAATGATGGAAAAGGGAAACTGTGCAGAAATAAGGGAATGGCTCATGACCCAAAGCATGCCACCTCATCTGTCAAGTGTGGCAGAGGTTTTGTTATGGCTTGAGTGTATATAAACCTGCCTGTGGAACTGCTACACTGGCATTTGTTTTATTGATTTCACTGCTGATGGAAGCAGCAGGATGAACGCAGAGATATAGTGGAGCACTTGAGCACATCTGCAGATTAGAATGATTAGAACGAGAATACAATGGCCACAGAATGATGAGCGCATGTCTCACTTTATTAATGACTGGTCCTAATGTTAGCTCTTACAGTGGTAGCAATGGAAACCAACTCTGCATAAAACACTGCAGAGGCAATATGAAGAATTCCTTTTGTTATTTTTACAGAATATAATATTGAAAGATAAATGCAGGGTTAGTATTAAAGGTTTCATGATAAATGGGTAAAAATGGTACGGGAAGGAAGACAATGAGATGAAAAGAAGAGGCTTCCTCCTCTGGGTGGCTCGACTTGCATGAAACATGTAAAAGAGTCAAATGAAGTGACGCATTTCACACATAAAACAAACTGAGAAAGCAGGGCTGAAAAATCTGCATGATATGTATTCAAACTTCTCTGTCATTATTATAACTAATCTAAAAGTCATTGATGCTCCGATTTGCGTATTCATGAAAGTGAGCTGATTGTATATTGTACAGTGACACGGACATAAATTGAAAGATTATAGCAACTGCACCAAAGGAGCTTATTTGTATTTGTATATATCTGATCATATGAAACATCTTTGAAGTGTGTGCATAATGATTCTTCAGTCAATATAGGGTTGTTTGTCTTTGATGCTGTTGTTTGCTGCAGTTTTGTCAAATTAACTGCATCCACTTGAAAATGAATTCAAACAAAACCTGAAAGCACTCTTCTAGTTTCTACTACAGTATAATTATTATTTATAACAGCACCAATATATTGAGGATATATATTTAGGAGCCAGTGTGACTCGTGGGATGTTTTCAGGGAGGATAATTCATTTACCTTGGTGAACTGTCGATGGATGTGAAATTTACTGACACAGTTGCAGCTTGATTCTTCATCCTTGATCAATCACTATACCCGAGCAACCCGCAAACCAATTCAAAACATGGTCCAGATGCAAATAGAACCTAATAGATTGCATCGACGGCATTAAACCACTTCACAGTTGTTCCAGGTGCGACCTAATGGTGAGGATTTGATGCAGAAACACAGAGAAAATGTGACCCTTCTGTTAACAGTTAATCAGAAACAGAATAAAGTGTGAGGGGTAAAAATGTTGGAAGAAGCACATTTGGAGGAAAAGAAAAAAAAAAGGGGGCAAAACTGCTGTAAATAACAAAATTGTGCATATGAACATAATCAATGGAGCTGATGGAAAGACATAGTGATGTTGAAATGGTGCAATATGCAGTCAAGGGAAGGCAGCAAGCACAGAGAAAACTGGACAGATGTAGAGAGAAAGAAATTGCAATTTGAGGTGTTGCCTCAAGGCGAGGTTGCAATTAGTGTACAAAGCTCTTCAATTTTTCAATTGTAAAACCTGTCTCTAAACACCAAGCACAAAAAGTCACTTTCTCTGCATCTGGTACGGCACAGAAATATATCAGGACAGACACCTTTAGCTTTGTCAAACATGTACTGGATTCTGATTTAGCTAACTTGGTGAGTAAAACAGAGATGGATGTTTTATTAATCCCTGCTTGTGAGTGTGTGTGTGTTTGTGTGTGTGTGTGTGCAATGTTTTATTTATAAATGCACAAGAGGTGCTTAACAGCTAAACAACAATGGCATTCCCTCATTCCTGTTGTACAGCGATCTACCTAACAACCATCTATGCGCAGCAGCATGGATAACCAATGCATGTAAGTCTGCTTTATGCATTTTTAATATAGATGCAATATATGTACAGTGGGTTTGTGTCTTCAGCGCTGAAGTATACGTGTATGATTACGAAAAAAAGAAAAAGAAAAAGAAAAGAATCGTTAAAAACTGGAGTGTGAGTCTGATCTATGGCTGCAAAATCCTGATCTGTTCTCAACAATTCACATGAGCAGAGGCATTATGGTAAAACCTTAATCCTTCTGAACTTGATCCATGTACATGCAGTGAATAAAAGCACACAGATTTGTATCAAGTTCATTGTTCAGGAATGGGTTTCTCAATGTACTGTAAACATTGCTTTGAAAAGAACATGTGGTTGCAATTTCATGTAGTTGCATTGTTATGTTTTGTGTGGGCGTCTTATTGATTTTCATGCATTTCTTAATATATTTTGAAGAATTAGAAAATTAGACGTTGCTCTCATTAGTCAGCTTTTGCTGAGGGTTCATGACTCTTCTCCACTGCATCTCCAGTTCAATGGGTCAGCAGACATTGAGGTTGATTAGACTTCATCACTTGTGTTATTACCATTATCCTTGCTGCATTCCAAAACTATGTGTAAACAAGTCGTGATCTTTTTAGATATTCTTTTAATGATGTGATGTCGAGGTGGGACTGTTTAAAGAAACACAACCAGGATTGAAAATGAACAGTTGTGATAAACTTCTAAATGATGCTTATGCAGAAAATTTCACTGTTTACTTCTAAGTGTTGAAAAGTCTTTTTTTTTTTTTAATTGAAAGATTACATAAACACACACAAGTAGGTAAGTGCAAACTCATGAAGTATGCAGATGTTCAAGTATGAGCACAGAGTGATGCGTGACTGTGTCTGACGGAATAATCTAGAAAGATGCAAAAATCATTAGAAGAGCACCGTTCCTCTGAGAAATCCCACTCTCCAATTCTGTACCCGAGCCAAATTCCCCCAAATACTTCAAACATTCACTCCCTCATTCCTTCTGTCTTTATTGGTGCCATTTTAGGCAATAGAGGAAATGTTTTGAGTTGCTTTTTATGCCAATTTTCCACAGCTGGAGACATAGGAATTCCAATCAATAGTATTGTGTGAAAGAAAAAAAAAAAAGAAGTTACTTCATTCTGAATTTTGGCTCCGCTGCCAAATGTCCTGCTAAAGAATTGGACAGACAAAGCACACTGCCAAAGGGTCGAAAGAGGAAGTTTAACTGTGTGGATCCATACTGATGAGGACTGGTCACGGGGTGATTTGTTCCAGTTTAACAAGGATAAAGCTGTTTGTCCTTCTGTTTAGATGAGGCGCTACTGCGAACGAAGCAATCTGCCTTCCACAGCAACCTGGATGAACCAGGTGTGTGCATTGGCTGAGCGCTGATTGTGAATGACAATTGGTAGTAGCAACACATGATGTGACACAGCTGTTTTCATATTTGACTTTAAAAACAAACCGCAACAAACCCTGCTGCCCAAAAATCCTACTTTTATATCCAATTTTTACATCTCCTCTGCCAATTGGCTCTGGACCGGTTTGGTTGCTGATGTCGGATCAACTTGCCTAACGGGACTGTTTGCTCATGCCATCTTGCACCCTCGCAGGAATGAGGCTGAATTGCTTCCGAGAAGAGATACAAAATGCACACAGTAGAAAGTTTTAAAGAGGCACTGCAGCACTGCAAATAACCACAGACCCTGCCAGTGTTTACTAGAGAGACAGTCAATGAAGCCAAATATTGGTAGACGTCAAACTCTCTCTTCTTTTTCTCCGGGTAATTTTTGTAACCACTAATTGAAAAACACACTCGGTTTACTGGATATCCTCTGGTTAGCCATTCAAAATGTTTAATGGAAGACTTATAGGTAAACAGAATAATCACTTTGTATATTGTGACTTACTTTGCTCCTCATGTGTAAGAGTGATTAGAGCCAGAATGGGGGAAGGCAACAACAACAAAAAAGACTGATTGGCTATGTGGTTATCAGCTTAGTTTACTGATGGGCTTTGCTGATAGCTTCCAGAGTGACATTTAGAGGAATTGTCAGAGATGTGTGAAATGCCAGTGCAGACAGCTGGTAATGGGGCCTGGCATATTTTAAACAGCTTAAACAGCTCCACAAGTGTGAGATTTTGAGGAGAGGCTGATAGCAACCATTACTGTTTCAAACTTCTATGTGTTAGTGAAAGTATGAGTAGACACTTTAAAGTCACAAGACAAAATAGTTGGTTTGAATCCATCATGGTATAAATACGTCATTGGAAAACAATGATAGACTCATTGCTAAGCAGTGGGTGAGAGTGAACAGGGTCAAATTGGCTTATCATAGTAGTTATTTGTTAATGGGATGTTGTTTGTATTCAATTTTGCGTTGCCCCTGGGTCAAGTTGAGGAGCCTCCTCTTATCTCCAGCAACACTGAGCAAATTCTCTTTTAAATGCATAGCCTGAGAGTCAAAACTATTTGAATGCATGGAACTTCTCAACCTTTGCAAATTATAGAGAGTATCTTGAAATTCAGCTGGCAGACTGCAGAATGAGTAAACACTTGCCTATGTACAAAGGGACAAAAAGAAAAACTCTGCAGTTGGGAAACTCACGCCATGTAGATGAGGGGAACCATATAGAAAGACCCATGGTCATCAAATTATTGAAGCAAAAGAGATGCAAAAATGAGGCAATATCCGATCTCAAAGAGTATAATGCAATCAGTGGCAATGTTTGCTCAATCACATGAAAAAGAACGGAATATACCCTTAATGATGAAAATTTACAGTAGACTAGTACAACTAATTGTGTAGGACACTATATATACACTGAGTAAATATGTGACGTGTATACAAAGACTTGTTATTCAATGTGCATATATATGTACATAACAGATGAGCTGTGCAGGGAAATCATGTGGCAGTGGAAGCTTGAACATGTGGCTATATATTGTTTTAGTGTCACCTGAATTTATAGCAAACACATTTGGCATATGGAGCCAGAGCTGTTGGTATGTCCATCGCTGTTGTGTATCTCCTGAATACAGACATGCACATGATGTGAATATGTTGTGCATTAGATAGACAGACAGGGTAAACAGACAAGAAGAGGGGTCATTGCAAGGCCTTATATCACAAACACTCAGTAATCCCATTCAGATGTCGCTGTGTCATCCTGCTCTGTTGATATTTCCGTCAGTCTCACATTCACAGCACTGAGACACAAGTCAGATGGGTTCGAGAGTTCAATCAAACCTTGTTTTTCTTGTAATTGTTTGCTTTTCAAACCAACTCATTAATGCAATGGTTGTTGTATATACTGGCAAACAGGATTCCTCGCCAACGGCACATCATCACTCTGTGCATCGGTCGCTGCAGTCTACGGTAAATAGCGCAGAACTCATTGAACTTGCTCTGTAAACCATATTACACTTTGAGTTCTGTGATATTTATTGTGACATTTTCTTCCACTGGTCACTATGGGAGAAGGAGAAAGCTTCTGAAATTGAAAGATTAAACAGGTAAATAATGTGAATGACAAAAAGAGTGAAGATCAAGGTGATATTGGCGCATGTCTGCCTTTGCAAATAGCATAACTTCCCTTCCACTTCCTCTCCAATCTCACAATCAGGACTCCTCCACTCAGGTTAGAAAGAAAGAAAAAACTGATTTCCTACAAACAACTTTTTTATTCAGTTGGTATCAATCATGAAGTATCAAATACCGCTTTATCCAACATAGGCTCACAGAGCGCTCGAAGCTGATTCAAGGTGACCAGAGGTGAAAGAGGGCACATCCTGTACAGACTGCAAATCCACTGGAGGGCAAAAACAGAGATTTTCATAAAACCATAACAGATTAGTGATCGGAATTGATATTCTATTTCATTTGTATGCATAAACAAAAGCTAACAAAGTTTTTAAAAAGCTTTATTTTGTGGGCATTTTTTTTTTTCACTTTTGTACAAACTCAGCAGAAAGTTATGTTATAAAAAACAGTAAACAAACAAATAGGTTTATTTGTGCAGATTCTAGATTTATTAGGTAGACATTAAAAAGTTATGTTGTCACGGTGTGGTGACACACAGTGTAGACCTACAGCAGGTCAACCCTGGCTGGGATCTGGAGAGAGTAAGCTTCTTACTTCAGGTCCAAGAAATGTTTATTAGGTGACTCTGGATTGACCCAAGGCATATGTCTATGTGTGTATCTGTGTGTGTGTGTGTGTGTGTGTGTGTGTGTGTGTATGTGTGTGCATTTGGCAACCTGCCCACGGTGTAGCCTGCATTTTTCCCCATTGACAGATGGGTTTAACTTCAGCTCTTATGGTTAATCTTGTTTAATCGTAACTTGGACAAAGTGAGTACAAATTGGGACAGATGGATAGTTTTGAGGAATTTGTTCCCTCAGCTCCTCCTCATGTTCCCTCCCCCATGACAAATGTATTGTTTGGATCAAAGTTCAGAAAGGTCGGGGGTTGGTGCCTCCATTGAGGTAGAGGCCTGCAAATAAATGCACAGTCCTCTTGACAAGGTAAATCACTTGACTGCTTCACATACATTACTATATTAGACAACAGTAAACTGACCCATCATCAAGGGGTCAAAGGATAAGTGACTGCCATTATTTTTGTTTTCTCGCTGTCAGAGGTCCCACCCTCCAGGTGGGTGTGTGTTTGTGTGTGGCTGAATAGTGCAGGTGGCATGCAATTCCATTTGATATGACATCACATCAGAAAAAGGTTAGGAAGAGAGCGAATATTTGAATTCTGGTGTTGAAAGCTCTTTCTGTATCTTAATCTCCACTAAATAGATGTCTTCGTTAAAACTGACAGCACAATCTACAAGGCAAACATGGGCTCAAATATTTACCTACCGCTTCCCCGTTTCCCCTTCAGCCTCTTAATAATTGTAAAAATTGACAAGTTATAACCATGGGAGCACCGCCCCGCTAGCTTTCACTGCTGTGTTAAACTTATGATAGAGATGTGTTTACAAGTGTGTAAAGATCTAAGCTCATTGATCTGTCTGTGTTCTTCATGGCTTCTTTGGCAGACAGCTGCATGAAGCCATTTCAAGATGGCACACATATACTTTAGACACAAATGAATACACCCACACCCACACACATACACAGGCACACATACAATAACGGACCACTTTCTCTATCCCCTTCAGTCAGCCGGTGTGTTTCGGGGGCTATTAACACTATGTTTTGCCCCACCATCTGTGTGAATGTCATGGAGGCAGAATAGGGAGTAAAAAGCGCTCCATCTCTATTGTGTCTCTGTGCTGACACCTGAAGCTGTGTGAATGAGTGAGCCGGCAAAGTCAGAGTCCACAGCACGTGTTTCGCACAAAATTAGCTCACTGGGTAAAATGACGGTGGTCCTACCTACATTGCATGTCAAGGTAGAGTAAAGAGAGCAAAGGGTTTCAGCACTATTGCAGACTGTCATGGAGCTTAGGGATTCTGTGTTGGTTGATTAAATATGGGTTGAACTCACACAAGAACTTCTTTCAACCAAGTTATTATTTGGATATTCACAGGGTGAAATGTATGTACCATATTAAAACAGATCTTATGTCACTGCACCTAAAGAAAAAAAAAAAAATAATGGGCTCTTTTTTATAAACCTTGATGATTTGATTCTGCTATTACAGATCATTGCTATTACAGATGATATAAGGCCACATTAATTCAAGGAAGTGCTTGAGAAGAGGCAAAACAGAAGAAAAACTTGTGCATGGTTAGAAATAAGGTGTATTTTTAGTGTTTATTCTTTGGTAATGATTCAGTTTTGCTCAGAGTCAGATCTAGGGCTCACCACTAAATCGTACGACACTGCGTTGCAGATGCAGTCTGGGTGAGACAGAGTATTGCTTAATGGGCTCACGTGGGACTTCACAGTGCAGACTCATTTAATGTCTTAACTAAATACTTTGGAGAGTGTGTTTTCGTGAGTGTCCGACGTTTTTAGCCTGAGGCAGAGCATGTTGATTGATCGGTCTGAAATCCATTCATCTGCTCATTTTAGCCAAGACATTATCAAGTTTACCCCGGATTGCTTAAGGGATGTTTTTGTCAGTCATATTTTTGCAGTATCCTGCACTATTATGCACACTAAAAAGTTTTATTAACATTTTTAACTTGCATTTAAACGTCTCCCGTGTGTTCAGTGTGCACATGTCAGCCAAACTTTGGAAACAGAGAGGGATCAGATGGAGCATTTTTTGGCACAGTATACTGTCGACTGGCAACACAGGATGGCTGTAAATGGGCAGATGGGGCAGTCGTGGCCTCGAGGTTAGGGGAGCAGGCTTCTGACATACAATTTGCTAGTCTGAATCTAAATGCCGGCAGGTCACCATTCTGGGTCCCCGTAACCCCCAACTGCTCAGGATTATATCAGGAGGACCATCTGGCGTAAAAACTTGATTTAGTATGGTGAGAAGCCAAAACACAGGGAAAAAAAAATGACTGGAGATGGACAATCACTGCCAATCACATTATTTCTATCCCCTTGAAATCTGTGACTGTTACCATCGCAGTGAGTGAACTGGCAGTGATTAAATCTTGATTTCTGAGATTAAACGGATTGTTTTACAAGATTTGCAGTATCAAATGCAATATCAACGGCAGCTGTTACATATATTTTACTTGTGAATGTCTTTCTGACATTTTGAAGCCCTCTCAGTCACTGTGTGTGTGCACAAGTGTGCATTACCCTCACTTCCTTTCGCTCTTTTGTGTACTTTCACCCGTGGGCTTAAAGATATTATAAGAACTTTGCAGTAATCACAGCAGCTCACCCAAACTAGACTACGCCAGTCAGTGTGATGGATCAGACCTGGAGCTAAGCCGATTTTGTTCCTGTTCCAGTTATTCTAGAGTTTTTATCTTCCAAACACACGAGGCAATCAACAGCATTTTTCCCGCAGAGGTGACAAAATTATAAGCACACCTTAAAACATTATGCAGCACTATATAACAGCACTGCAATGTGATGCTTCAAAATGCACTATAAAACCACATCAACACTGAAATGACTTTTCCTGTTTTGGCTCACGGTGTTACAGGCTGTTGTTATTTTGTCCACCAACTGTAAGTAATACATACAGTACAGTCATTAAGTACCTTTCACGTTGCGTCTGCTGAGACCAACTGCTGTGTCTGTCTCTGGCTGTGATTCATTTTCTTACCCAGACGCAGTAACAGATCACTGATAGACAGTTGCGCCGCATCACATCATGTCAACACTTTGATAACAAAGTCATCTGCGTTTTGACATTGCCTTCCCACTGTGCAGCTGTGCCTGCTTCCATGGGACAAATGATGCTGTGCATGTATGCTGCGTTTCAACTCATGCGGGTGCCATTTTAACAAACAAGCCAATGCTTTCCCGGCTTCTTCTGCAAAATAACTGTGTCCTGTGTGGCTTCTACAGAATCTGTCATGTTGTGAACCTTCTAATATGCCCACATTTCTTATCTGTTTTCAGTCCAATGTTGTTTATCTTTGTTTTAACTCATTTGAAGTTTGATTTGAAGGAGACAACTAAACAAAAGCAACGCTATCTTTTTGATTAAGCACACCTGTTGCCACAGATTCTTCAAAATGATAAAATATCCATCTAAGAAGAGGATCAAACTTGACTTGCGAGAGGAAGCAAAAGTTGTTAAAAGGTCTCCACAGGTGAACTTGAGGAAGAACCAATAGCGACCAACATCGTCTTTATCCAACTTGATCCTAACTAAGTGTGGGTAAAGGCAGGCTATATCCCGGACACCCATGCAAGCCCACCGTAGGGCAAACACAGAGATAGTTTCACACATATTCACAGCGAGGAACAATTTAAAATCACCAATCAGCATCAAATACAACTTTTTGGACTATGAAATAAAAACTTATGGAGCAGGAGAAAACTTATGCAGACACTGTCAGAATATAGAAACTCACAGAAGCTGCCGCTTAACCACTATGAGGTGGGAAGTACTAATTACAAACCTCCACTGAATTATTTATAATATGCAATGTAGACTTATTAATTACAAGGCCAAACAAAACATAGATGTCAGGGAAAGATGATCAAAGGTTACAAACTGCATTCGGTGAGAATACATGTACCAACAGACATGGAAAAACTGTAAATAATGTATTCAGAGTGCAGAACCACAACAATCTTGCAGGTGATAGGAAATTTGGAAGATCCACCTTCCTTGCAAAAAAAGAAAAAAAAAACCTGGTAATGCGTCACTCTGCTGAAAGCATGTTGTCTAAATATACACAAAAAAATCACACACTTGTTACTTTGACGGGGACATATCCTCTTCTCAATCTGCCTCCTATTGGTTTGGTCTATTTTTATGGCTGTAGCTCAGTGGAAGTATGTAAAAGTCAACTGATCTAAACTGATCAACTGAATTAAAAACAAACAAAAAACAAACAAAAAACAAACAAACAAACAAACAAACAAACAAACAAACAAACAAATTCAATGAAAACATGAAGCTTATGAGACACATTTATACTGTTTTACCACAAACTACATTTCATTTTCTTCATTGCATGGTGGGCAAGGTTTCTGTGTCACTACAAATCCAGCTGCAACAAGATAGCTTGTTTTAGAAATTTCCAGCAGTTTAGCTATCTGAAAAAGAAAAAGAAAATCATTCGAACACTAAAACACTTCATATTTTGTTGTTGAAATTCTGTCGGGTGATACGGCAGTGCTGTAGCAGTCTGGAGGTCATCTGTAGAATACAGAATATATTGTACGTAGTCCTAATATTTGCACCATTTCTATATTTTTCAACAGTATTTTTCTTTACACTGATGACAAGAAATTTCTGTTGAGAATGTCTTCAGTTTATTCCTTCCTCCCACGATAAAATGGAATTTCTACCTTTGAACAAGGCCATCATTTTGTTTCACTTGCTCCCTGATATCTTCTCATTCTTTTTGTGAAAGTGAAAGTATAGAGATACAAGTTTCGAAAGGACATCGTTCTGTGTTCGACAATGCTGTATCTTTTTGTCCAGTCAAATATTTTAAAACATCTGAGCAATTTTCAACTTCTCTCGTGTCTAATATTCATCCAATATTCACTATGTGCCTGCAGCAGATTAATAATATATGCTGTCTTTGACAGCTACAGCTGTGGCTTTTATACATGGATTGATTTTGAATACACAGAACATTAAATTGTACAATGATGTACCTCACGCTTGCACAGTTTTGTCAGTGTTTGCTTTGGGCTGATCTCGTAGTACGTGGTTCCAAACATAATGTCTTACCATCATGTACAATTAAACAAAACATGTGGAAGAGGAAATTTTTCTTTTTTTTCCAGGATACTGACAATACACAAGGAATGAGCTGTCATTGAGTTTTAACATTACAAGGCGAGCGCGCGGTTCTCCGTGTACAAAAAGTGACATTTGAGTGTTTGAACTGTCTTTGTAATTTAGTTTATCACTTTGTAGTGGCATCAAAAGATGTTCTCTGTGACATTTCAGCATGTTAGCGCATCACTTTATATGACTGTCACCATATCCAGAGAAATCCCTCAACACAGATCTGCAGTTTCACAGATCTGTCTATCTGCATGACTCCAAGTCTCGCTCATACAGACAACTTATCCAGATGCACAATTCAATATTTCATCACACTATTGTCATATCAAAAATGCACTATTTGGTGAAATTCTGTAGGCAAACTGATGCATAAAAGAGTTAACAATGACCCATACTTGTCAGTGTTAAAAAATACATTTTGACATGCCATCATTGTGTTATTTTTTACATAGTGGATCATTTTTGATGCCTATTACATTTTAAATGGCCTTTGGGAGGCTCCCCTAACATCCAGTGCATTATTTTAGATTCCTTAGTGGCACCAGTTTATGCAATGTTTGCAATTATTTATGGTGTTTTTGTACCAGGGGTTTCTATGACAATAATGTTAAATATTTCAGTTTGAATACATTATTATTCACTATTGCAGTAAATGGTTAATCTAGTACAGTGCTTTCAAATCTCCTGTCCCAGGAGCCCCTCCCCAGACTGCCTTGAAAGAAAGCTGCGGGCCCAGTTTAATCTCTGATTGGCTAAATCATTATAGTGAAGACAAACATTTTCCAGTTTACAGTTTTGGAGTTGTACTTCAAAGTCTAGAGAATTTTTTTTTTTTTTTTTGTCTAACTTGTGAAAATGCAAATCTACTTTATAGCAGGAACTCCATCGCCCATGTCATGTGATCTCTGCCACTGTCCAAAGAAGTTTATAGACATTTTGGGAACCATTACAAAAAATATTAATTGTACAACTTTTTGTTGTGTGCAAATACAAATCAGTCAAATATAGCAATAATATTGGGCATATAGGATCAGAACACTAACTCCTCTTTTGGGGGGGAAAAAAACAACCTCTAACTAAATAAATCTGTGGCAGAGCTACATCTATTAAACTATTGGTAAAAATAATTATTGTAGTTTAATTATACTTTCTTAATCTGATATTTTGAAAGTCCAAGTACAACAAAAATATCTGATGAATAAAAAGTGATCGGAAATTTTAAAGCATCCTATAGAAAACAAAAACATTTTGAAAACAATTGTAATTAAGTACTCGTATTGGGACTCAGCATTGGCAAGTAGCTAAAGGTTAGTATTCATACGAGTATTATAAAACAGTAGTAACGCTGTATCCCGAGTAAAATACATACAATACAGTAATCATCAACCTGAATCTGTTCTGTGTTATCTTTAAGTGTCCAGTATTAGTACTGTATGATCTTGCCAGAATTGATCTTGTGTCAGAGGCTAAAATGAATGGTTAAATTCCTAATGTGCCTTCCCTTTAGAGCGAGATTTTTCAAGATTTTTTTTTATATTCCAGTAAGCTGTAATTCACTTCATGTTGATGAGAAATTATATCTAAACCACATGTCATCTGAAGAGGTTAAATTGTTAAAAATGGATGAAGATGCAGCCTGTGTTGGCATCCTGTGAGCACAGCTCTTGACTGATGTTCAGATTCATGACTTCATGGGTGAGACAGTTATGCACTTCACCGTGTCACGTTCATTGTGCAGATAGCGTTCCCTCCCAGTGATATCATCATAAACCCGGAATGAATTTGGACAAACACAGTGAGACTAATGGGACCTGGGACCAAAAGTGGACCAGTGGGGATGTGAAAAGGAAGAAATTAATTGTGTAGAAGGCTCAGTCTGTTATCTAGACTGATAACCTAGGTGCATTTTAACAGAAAAATCTACTGCTGTAGCTTTAAAGCATCTTGTTGGGAAAAAAAAAATGTGGCTGTGAGGATACACTGTGCCTTTTCTTGTCTGATATCTGATATAGTATAAAACACCTAGCACTGATATTATTTATGTAACAGCAGAGCAGAAGACATCTCAGATAAGTCTAAACCAGACTGACAGGGACTCAAAAGCAGAGAAATTTCCCATTAAAACTAGGCGTCAGAAGCAAATATTAAAAAGAGAATGGAGCGACAAAGCAGTACCCTCCAGAAATCAAACTACAAACACTCGTTTGTCTCCATCTCCATTTCTAAAGCATCATTAATAAATCTCATTAATTTGACTGTTTATCTCACACTGCCTTTAAAGCTTCTTTTTGCTGTCATCTGGTGCCATCTGGGTGTGTGTTTAAGATCAAAAAGCACAAACACACATTATGCATACACTCCCACACAAAATACAACTTCAGCTCATTATTTGGCAGCTTGTTGTTCTGCAGGATATAACATAGAAAATACAACAACACGGAAATGGGAAAAAAAAACATGCATTT